>JAJQKJ010002054.1:0-60928 GCA_029574335.1 Rana kukunoris
CCCCCCCAGCAGGTGTCTCCCCATCAGAGCCCCCCAGCAGGTGTCTCCCATCAGAGCCCCCCAGCAGGTGTCCCCCATTAGAGCCCCCCAGCAGGTGTTGAATCCCCCATCAAGCCATCAGCACCAATCCCACCCTCCCCCCCCAGCAGGTGTCTCCCATCAGAGCCCCCCAGCAGGTGTCCCCCATCAAAGCCCCCATGAGGTGTCTCCCATCAGAGCCCCCCCAGCAGGTGTCCCCCATCAGAGCCCCCAGCAGGTGTCTCCCATCAGAGCCCCCCCCAGCAGGTGTCCCCCATCAAAGCCCCCATGAGGTGTCTCCCATCAGAGCCCCCCCAGCAGGTGTCCCCCATCAGAGCCCCCCAGCAGGTGTCCCCCATCAGAGCCCCCAGCAGGTGTCCCCCATCAGAGCCCCCCAGCAGGTGTCCCCCATCAGAGCCCCCCACAGCAGGTGTCCCCCATCAGAGCTCTCCACAGCAGGTGTTTCCCATCAGAGCCCCCCCAGCAGGTGTCTCCCATCAGAGCCCCCCAGCAGGTGTCCCCCATCAAAGCCCCCCAGCAGGTGTCTCCCATCAGAGCCCCCAGCAGGTGTCCCCATCAAAGCCCCCCAGCAGGTGTCCCCCATCAAAGCCCCCCAGCAGGTGTCCCCATCAGAGCCCTTCCAGCAGGTGTCCCCCATCAGAGCCCACCACAGCAGGTGTCCCCATCAGAGCCCACCACAGCAGGTGTCCCCATCAGAGCCCCCCACAGCAGGTGTCCCCATCAGAGCCCCCCCCCCCACAGCAGGTGTCCCCATAGATCAGTACTTGTCCAATAGATCCCTGTAGCTTGGGCATACCTTAAGAATGCGTGTGGCGAGCATGTCCACGGAACCCGTGGACTCGATGTCCGCCGGTGTCCCGCGATCGGGCCACAGAGAGGCAGAACAGGGGGATGCCTTTTGTAAACAAGGCATTTCCCTGTTCTGTCTAGTGACAGGACACTGATCTTCTGCTCCCTGTCATCAGTGTTGTGTCACAGTAACACCCACACCGTTAGAATCACTCCCTAGGACACACTTAACCCCTTGATCCCCCCTAGTGGTGAACCCCTTTGCCTGCAGGCACATTTATACAGTAATCAGTTATTATTTTTTTTTATAGTACTGATCGCTGCATAAATGACAATGGTCCAAAATAGCGTCAAAAGTGTCCGAAGTGTCCCCATAATGTCGCCATCACGATAAAATCGCTGATCGCCGCCATTACTAGTAAAAAAAAAAAAAGATTAATAAAAATGCCATAAAACTATCACCTATTTTGTAGACGCTATAACTTTTGCGCGAACCAATCAATAAACGGTTATTGCGATTTTTTTTTACGAAAAATATGTAGAAGAATACGTATCGGTCTAAAATGAGGAAAAAAAAAGCTTTTTTATATTTTTTTGGGGGGATATTTATTATAGCAAAAAGTAATAACAAATTTTGCTTTTTTTTAAAAATGGACGATCTTTTTTCGTTTATAGCGCATAAAAAAAAATACAGCAGAGGTGATCAAATACCACCAAAAGAAAGCTCTATTTGTGGGAAAAAATAAGTAAATTTTATGTGAGAGCCACGTCGCACGACCGCGCAATTGTTAGTTAAAGAGGTGCAGTGCCGAATCGCAAAAAAATGTCCCGGTCATCGGGCAGCCAAATCCTCCGGGGCTGAAAATCAAAGTCAAGGATAAAGGATAAACTTATTTTTTTATTTTTGGATAGAGTGGAGAACTCCTGTCAGGTTTTTATTATTGCCCCCCCCCCCCCCCCCCCGTAAACGAGATTCGCCCCCTCCCCCACCATTTACCCTGTTTCATTGAAAGTGAAAGAAAATCTAAAATTTTGGGTTGTCCCCAGAAAAATTATGAAGGGGAAATCTTGCAATAGGGACACTAGTGACCTTGGAGGGTCCCCAAGGAATTTCCTTAATTTGCAGGGATTTCCTCTCACTTCCTGTTTGGTAATGGGACAGGAAGTGAGGGAAAATCTCTGCAATGGGACACAGATGGCGGAAAGTGCTGACTATGCCTTACCTTTTCACCCCCCTCCTTCATTCATAGAACTTGTTATTACCTCAATCAATGAAAACTATGGGCCAGATTCAGGTAGAGTTAGGCTGGAGTATCTGTGATACTCCAGCCTAACTGTCACTTTAAGCCGGCGTTTCTGTTTTCTGTAATCAGAAAACAAGAAACGCCGGGTTGGAGTTCCGATGCGATCGGCGTAATTGAATTTCGCCATCGTATCGCAACTTTAATTTAAAAATGGCGCCGGGGGCGTTCCCGCTGATTTACGTTGAAAAAATATGTTAATCATCGGGAATCGCCAATTCACGATCGTATTCGGGCGCGACGCAGTGACTTTCTGACGTTTCCGTAAGCGATACGCGGCGTAAAGATAAAGCAGCCCCCTAGTGGAGTATCCTATGTTAAGTATAGCCGTCGTCATCGCGTTGAAAAAAAAAAAATCGTGTCGCTTGCGTAAAACGTCCATGAATGGGGATTTGACGTCATTGACATTCACTGACAGAATTTGGAGCATGCGCACTGGGATGCATTGACAGTCGACGCATGCGCAGTACGTTTGCCGCGGGATCGCGATTAGTTTAAATAATACACGCCCCGTACCCGCCCAATTTGAATTCCGCCGGCTCATTTGCGATACGCTGCCGCAACTTTAGGAGCAAGTGCTTCATGAATAACAGCACTTGCTTCTAAAATTTCGCCAGAGTAACGTAAATGAGAAACGTTACTCCAGAGCAAAGATGCTCCAATCTACCTGAATTTGGCCCTATCTCTATTAATTGACTTCAGTACAACCAGCCTGTTGATTTTTTTTGTGCAATCACAGCCGGTGTGAATAGCCGCCAGCAGTGATCATAGTTTCTTGACAGCAGGGAAACCTCCCAGAATACAATAGCGCAGTGGGAAAGAATCCCCCCGTCATCACTGTGTGTATGGGGGAATCAAGCAATTTATTTTAATTCAGCCAGTGATTGAAGGAAAGAAGAATGCATAATCTATGGCTTGCCTTAGTATGTATGTGTGTATAGTATCTTACAAAAGTGAAAATGTCGAAATTGGGCCCAATTAGTAATTCCCCCCCCCCCCGGTGTCATGTGACTCGTTAGTGTTACAAGGTCTCAGGTGTGAATGGGGAGCAGGTGTTACATTTGGTGTTATCGCTCTCACTCTCTCATACTGGTCACTGGACGTTCAACATTGCACCTCATGGCAAAGAAATCTCTGAGGATCTGAAAAAAAATTATTTTTGCTCTACATAAAGATGGCCTAGGCCAGTGATGGTAAACCTTGGCACCCCAGATGTTTTGGAACTACATTTCCCATGATGATCAAGCACTCTGCAGTATTGTTGAGCCTCATGGCAAATTTAGTTCCAAGGTTCACCATCATTGGCCTAGGCTATAAGAAGATTGCCAAGACCCTGAAACTGAGCTGCAGCACGGCAGCCAAGACCATCCAGCGGTGTAACAGGACAGGTTCACTCAGAAAAGGCTTCGCCATGGTCCACCAAAGAAGTTGAGGTCACGTGCTCAGCGTCATATCCAGAGGTTGTCTTTGGGAAATAGACGTATGAGTGCTGCCAGCTCTGCTGCAGAGGTTGAAGGGGTGGGGAGGTCAGCCTGTCAGTGCTCTGACCATACGCCGCACACTGCATCCAATTGGCCTGCATGGCTGTTGTCCCACAAAGAAGATGCACAAGAAAACCTGCAGTTTGCTGAAGACAAGCAGACTAAGGACATGGATTACTGGAACCGTGTCCTGTGGACTGATGAGACCAAGATAAACTTATTTGGTGTCAGATGGCGTCAGGTGTGTGTGGCGGCAACCAGGTGAGGAGGACAAAGACAAGTGTGTCTTGCCTACAGTCAAGCATGGTGGTGGGAGTGTCATGGTCTGGGGCTGCATGAGTGCTGCCGGCACTGGGGAGCTACAGATCATTGGAGGGAACCATGAATGCCAACATGTACTGTGACATGCTGAAGCAGAGCATGATCCCCTCCCTTCAGAGACTGGACCGCAGGGGAGTATTCCAACATGATAACGACCCCAAACACCTCCAAGATTACCACTGCCTTGCTAAACAAGCTGAGGGTAAAGGTGATGGACTGGCCAAGCATGTTTTCAGACCTAAACCCTATTGAGCATCTGTGGGGCGCCTCAAATGGAAGGTGGAGGAGCGCAAGGTCTCCAACATCCACCAGCTCTGTGATGTCATCATAGAGGAGTGGAAGAGGACTCCAGTGGCAACCTGTGAAGCTCTGGTGACCTCCATGCCCAGGAGGGTTAAGGCAGTGCTGGAAAACAATGGCGGCCACACAAAATATTGACACTTTGGGCCCAATTTGGACATTTTGACTTAGGGGTGTACTCACTTTTGTTGCCAGTGGTTTAGACATTAATGGCTTTGTGAGTTATTTTGAGGGGACAGCAAATTTACACCGTTATACAAGCTGTACACTCACTACACAACATTGTATCAAAGTGTCATTTCCTCAGTGTTGTCACATGAAAAGATAGAAGAAAATATTTACAGAAACGTGAGGGGTGTACTTACTTTTGTGAGATACTGTATGCGTATGTGTATGGTATGCATGTAAGATAAGCACCTTAGATTGTAAGCTCCTTGACACGAGGGACTGATGTTACTGTGCATTATGTAAAACGCTACACAAATTGTGAGCACTATACACTCTACATCTCAGCCCGCTAGACTCATCTCCAATGTGTGGTTTGCTCTTCTCTGAACTCCAGAGCATTTGAGGACTGCATTGGTTTTCTCTTATTGTATCCGGTGATTACACTACATTGTGTGCCCGGGGTTTGCTAAATGTTTCCTTGTTATTGTTTTACAAGAAATATAGAACTGGCAAGCTATGAAAAGAACTGAAGTTGTCCAAATACACCTTCTCATAATAGATACCAGCGCCATACTGCCTCCTGCTGGAAGTAATAAGTAAGGCAATGGTTTGTTTTCATTATTGCACATTTTTTAACCACTTAAGCCCCGGACCATTATGCAGGTTAACCACTTGAGGCCCGCGCTACCGTCGGATGACGGCAACAGCGCGGGCCTGAAAATCCAACATGCCGTCATTTGACGGCATGTCATTCTGGCTTTCCCAGCGCGCGCTGTAGAGCGCGCTGCGGGGAAGCCCCGTGTTGTCCGTGTCCCTTGGACACGGCCAATCACAGATCGCGGCAAACGGCCAATCAGAGTGGCCGTTTGTGATGCGATCTGTGGGCGAATGAGAGATGATCTCTCATAGATCATCTCTCATTGCCGGCTCACACAGAGACAATGTCCTGTCTCTGGAGGGGAGGAGCCCGATCTGTGTTCCTTCCTACATAGGGACACAGATCGGTCACCCCCCCCAGTCACCCCCCCCCTCCTCCCACAGTTAGAACACACCTAGCATACACATTTAACCCCTTCCTCACCCCCTAGTGTTAACCCCTTCAATGCCAGTCACATTTATACTGTAATTAGTGCATATTTATAGCACTGATCGCAGTATAAATGTGAATGGCGCCAAAAATGTGTCAAAAGTGTCCGATGTGTCCGCCATAACGTCGCAGTACCAATAAAAATCGCAGATCGCCGCCATTTCTAGTAAAAAAAAAATAATAAAAAATAATAATTCTCTCCCCTATTTTGTAAGCGCTATAACTTTTGCGCAAACCAGTCGCTTATTGCGATTTTTTTTTATTTTTTTTAACAAAAATATGTAGAAGAATACGTATCGCCCTAAACTGAGAAAAAAAATGTGTTTTTTTTTTAATTGGGATATTTATTATAGCAACAAGTAAAAAATATTGTATTTTTCTTCAAAATTGTCGCTCTTTTTTGTTTATAGCGCAAAAAATAAAAATCGCACAGGCGATCAAATACCACCAAAAGAAAGCTCTACTTGTGGGGAAAAAAGGACGTAAATTTTGTTTGGGAGCCACGTCGCACGACCGCGCAATTGTCAGTTAAAGCGACGCAGTGCCGGAAGCTGAAATTTTACCTGGGCAGGAGGGGGGTGTAAGTGCCCAGTAAGCAAGTGGTTAAGGACCTTGCCCCTTTTTGCGATTCGGCACTGCGTCGCTTTAACTGACAATTGCGCGGTCGTCCGACGCGACTGCCAAACAAAATTGGCGTCCTTTTTCCCCCCACAAATAGAGCTTTCTTTTGGTGGTATTTGATCCCCTCTGCGGTATTTATTTTTTGCGCTATAAACAAAAATAGAGCGTCAATTTTTAAAAAAAGGCAATATTTTTTACTTTTTGCTATAATAAATATCCCCCAAAAAATATATAAAAAAACATATTTTTCCTCGGTTTAGGCCGATACGTATTCTTCTACATATTTTTGTTAAAAAAAAAAAAAAAACGCAATAAGCGTTTATCGCATGGTTTGCGCAACATTTATAGCGTTTACAAAATAGGGGGTAGTTTTATGGCATTTTTATTAACATTTTTTTTTTTACTACTAACGGCGGCGATCAGCGATTTTTTTCTGTGACTGCGACATTATGGCGGACACTTCGGACAATTTTGACACATTTTTTGGAACATTTTCACAGAAAAAAGTGCTATAAAAATGCACTGATTACTGAAAATTACACTGGCAGTGAAGGGGTTAACCACTAGGGGGCACTAAAGGGGGAGCCCCCTAGTGTAAACACAGAGCTCCACGTCCTGTCAGGGAGAGGAGACCGATGCTGTGTCCCTTGTACATAGGGACACAGCATCGATCACCTCCCCAGTCACCCCCCCCCCCCCCCCCACAGTAAAAATCACCCCCTAGTGTTTAACCCCTTATCTGCCAGTCACATTTATACAGTAATCAGTGCATATTTATAGCACTGATTGCTGTATAAATTGCTCAGAAGTCAGTGACTATGTTAACTACTTGCCGACTTGCCCCTTCACGAACATATACGTCGGCAGAATGGCTCTTGTGGGCAAAGCAACGTACCTGTACATTGCTTTGAAAATCCTGTTGTGAGCTCCGTGACCATGCCCGCAGGACCCATGGACTCGATGTCTGCCAGTGTCCCGCGATCGTGTCACGGAGCTGTAGAACGCTGGGATGTTTGTGTAAACAAGGCATTTCCCTGTTCTGCCTAGTGACAGGACAGTGATCTACTGCACCCCTTCATCGGGAGCAGTTATCAGTGTCTTGTCACAGGTAGCCCAGCCCCCACACAGTAAGAATCTCTCCCTAGGAAACCCTTCCTTGCCCCCTAATGGTTAACCCCTTCCCTGCCAGTGTCATTAACACAGTAACTAATCAATGCATATTTATAGCACCGATCGCTGTAAAAATGCCAATGGTCCCAAAATCGTGTCAAAAGTGTCCGATGTGTCCGCTATAATGTCGCAGTCCCAATAAAAATCGCAGATCGCCGCCATTACTAGTAAAAAAATAAAATAAAAAAAAAAACATAATTATGTTCCCTATTTTGTAGGACCTATAACTTTTGCGCAAAACAGTCACTCTACGCTTGCGAAAATGTAGAAGAATACGTATCGGCCTAAACTGAGAAAACATTTTTTTTTTTTTTTTTTTAAATTGGGATATTTATTATAGCAAAAAGTAAAAAATATATATATATTATTTTTTTCAAAATTGTCGCTCTATTTTTGTTTATAGGACAAAAAATAAAATAAGTGATCAAATACCACCAAAATAAATCTCTATTTGTGGGGAAAGGGACGTAATTTTGTTTGGGAGCCACGTCGCACGACCCGCGCAATTGTCAGTTAAAGCGACGCAGTGTCGGAAGCTGAAATTTTTCCTGGCCAGTAAGAGGGTGTACGTGCCCAGTCAGCAAGGGGTGAAAGGAAAAATATGCAAAAATAAATAAATTGGTAAACCCATAAGTGATCTTTTTTTACCACTACCATTCCTTTATATTGGCTTTTGACATTTGCAAATGCAGCAACTTAGAGGTTGGATGAAAGGTTTAGCTCTGGGAAACACTTTTTAAAAGATAAATCGTGTATTTTGTATAAAAGTATATAGATCAGACCATAATGAGGGACAAATGAGGAGGAATGAGGGACATTGCTCCAAATTAGGGACAGTCCCTTTGAAATCAGCGACGGTTGGGAGCTCTGCCTAAGTGTTCTCTGATTGGACGGGGTGAACCGGTGGGGTGGTGATGTCACAAACAAAAATAATGCAGCCACCACATACAGTTAGGATCGATAATCTGCAATATATTACTTTTTGTTTTGAGATTTAGCGACACTTTCAGAAACTGAATAATGCCCAGAAGGGGGCGCTCTTGGATCACAAGCCCCGGTATTGCTGTAACTCTGAAGCTGAAATGTGATTTATATATAATGTAAAAAGCAGCATTGAGCCAGACTGCTCAGGTTCCACTTGTAAGTTTTTTAAAGCTTCAGCATCCTAAGAATGCATTTATAAGAATTTTTCTCTGGCATGTGTGGCTTTGGTCCAGTGAGGCTCCAGTGCTAGTGGGGTGATTAGCATCACAGCAATATACTCTACAATATACTGACAGCCTACAGATGGCACGTCTCCTGTCTCATTAGATGCCTAAGTGAGTGGACAGGTTTGCTTAGAAGGGGAACGTGTTTGCTTGTCTGTGTTCTGCACACACACAATTATGGAAATCGCCTTCTGATTATATAACTGGGTTAATTGCATGCAAATAGATGCATGAATATGTATGAGGGATAGGCTAAAAGAATCTGTTTCCTAACCATCCCAGCCCAATGGTTTATATAAGAGAAGCTTGGCATCAGTAAACACAAGTCATCAAATTAAAGGCGAAACTTTTATATATTTAGAGATAAATGTGAAAGAAATACATTTAATGCATATGATGATCCAATCAACATCTGCTAATGTATTAAAAAAACCTTGCGGCTCTATATATTTTTTAATTAAACAAGTGAAGTAGGGCAGCAATTTTTGCGAATTACATATTAGTGTAAAAGTAGCCCTAAAGGTTCATTTTTTTTTTTAAATAACTAACATGCAGGGGAGGGCTGGGCCAGGGGGCAGGGTGGCAATTGCCTCCCAGGCTGCCCTAACTTATGTTCCAAATGCCCGCTACCATTTTATTTTTTATTTTGGTCTTGGAAGTCGGGCCGACCACTAGCTGTTGCATTCCAGGAGTTGTAGTCCTCAAGCTCCCGGTGGGTGGAAAATAGAGCAGCGCAGAGGAAACTACAACTCCCTGGGACTGGATACTTGGAAGTAGGCAGAGGCAGGGAATGCCAGGGAGTCGGGACGCAGGGCTGCAGGGCTGGGTGCTCGCTGCAACTTGGCGTGCAAGGACCTGCTGACCTGAGATCACTGAGGTGAGAGACCCTGACACCCCTAGCTGACGCCCATCCCCCACCCATACACCCCATGTAACCTGCCCCAGTGATCAGGCTGCATTGATGGGCACTGGAGTTGGCTGCCCTGGTGGGCACTGGTGAGGCTGCTTAGAAAAAACAGATGCGCCATGGACGGTGAGCTGATTCAGCGGTTCAATGGACCACTTGACTGGACTTGCCCCCCAGGCCAATGGCTGCCAGCCCTCCCCTGCTAACATGTTATACTTACCTTCTCTGTGCAAGGGCTTTGCACAGAGAAGCCCTAATCCTCCTCTTCTGGGGTGCCTCGGTGGTGCTCCTGGCCCCTCCTCTTCATCAGGTGCCCCCATAGAGAGACGCTTTCCCTAAAAAATGCTTTGCCAGAGGTGCAATATGTGGTGAAAATATGGGTCACCACATGGCAAAAGAACAATGGTGGCCATTAGCCACATGTCTCTCCTATTTATAGACAAGAGGGCCACTAGACTCTTCCCTGGGCGTGCATGTGATGATGTCATCACGCTCGTCATGTGCATCCAAACATCATGACGTCACAACGTAGCCCTGCTCACACATGCACGTTTAAATAGGGATATCACCATCTTGTGGCAAAAGAAGAGAACATTTTCAAAAATACACTTGCCACAAAAAGTATGTGACCCCTTTTGGAATGATATGGATTTCTGCACAAATTGGTCATAAAATGTGATTTGGTCTTCATCTAAGTCACAACAATAGACAATCACAGTCTGCTTAATCTAATAAAACACCACAAATTCAATATTACCATGTTTTTATTAAACACACCATGTAAACATTCACAGTGCACTTGGGAAAAGTATGTGAACCCCTAGACTAATGACATCTCAAAGAGCTAATTGGATTGAGGTGTCAGCCAACTGGAGGGATGTTAGCATATGCCAGAGACTTTTGTAAGTCTTTAGCTGACACTGTAGGATTCTTCTTCACCTCATTGAGAAGTCTGCGCTGTGCTCTTGCAGTCATCTTTACAGGACGGCCACTCCTAGGGAGAGTAGCAGCAGTCCTGAACTTTCTCTATTTATAGACAATTTGTCTTACCGTTGGACTGATGAACAGCAAGGCTTTTGGAGATACTTTTACAACCCTTTCCAGCTTTATGCAAGTCAACAATTCTTAATCGTAGGTCTTCTGAGAGCTCTTTTGTGCACGGCATTATTCACATCATTCAATGCTTCTTGTGAAAAGCAAACCCAGAACTGGTGTGTGTTTTTTTAAGGCAGGGCAGCTGTAACCAACACCTCCAATCTCATCTCATTGATTGGACTCCAATTTCACTCAAAAGTGGGACTTCCGCTTATCCATCTTCCCCCCCCCCCCCTCCAGTGCCACATTTGGCACCCTTCAGGGGGAATGGGGACGGGTTTTGAGAGATACAGTTTCCCACTTCCGGGAGACTAGGCCATGGCCAGGTCTCCCGGAAGTTCGTCCCCCTCCTCCTTTCTTCGCCGCCAGACCAATCAGAAAGTGCAGCACGCTTCGCGCATGCACAATAGGGCTCCCTCATCAGGAATGGCGGCGGCAGCACCTAACAGCCGATCTGTAGACCGGCTGGGGTGCCAACAACGCAGGCTCCCTGGACAGGTAAGTGTTCATATATTAAAAGTCAGCATCTACAGTATTTGTAGCCAGTGACTTTTCATTTTCCATAGGGGGGCTGGACCCACTGTTTAAGTCCTTCTAGACAAAGGGACTCATTTACAACAGCACTATTAATAGTGATAGCCAAACCATACAATTGATGTTCATGCAAGGATCTTAGTTACTCACCAAGGGCAAAAACAGTAAAGCCCTCATTTAAACCCTGAGGGGAACGCGACTCTAGCTTGAAGATCCATTTATCCTCTACAATCAAAAGCTAGCTCCCTTCCTCTGTCCCAGATTGCCTGTTTAAGTTCTTCTATACAAAGGGACTCATTTACAACAGCACTATTAATGGCTATAGCCAAACTATACAATTGATGCTCATGCAAGGATCTTAGTTACTCACCAAGGGCAAAAAAAGTAAAGCCCTCATTTAAACCCTGAGGGGAATGCGACCCTAGCTTGAAGATCCATTTATCCTCTACCATCAAAAGCTAGCTCCATTCCTCTGTCCCAGACTGGCCTGCTATATAGCCCAGAATTTCAGGGAATCTGCCTTCCCACCATGTTTCTGCCAGACATGTCTTTCTTCAGCAGTACATCATTAATATGTTCTAACACACAGTGTCTGAATTGTCGGATAGTTGTCTCAAAATGATTTTTGGGACAGGAGCATTGTGCCACACACACTACAACCTCAGTGCTACAATTAAGAATTTACTTTATCTTAATGATTTTACCACATTTGGGATTTACAAATTCCTTGACTGTTGGTCATGTAGTGCTACCCCCCCCTAGAGGTTCAGAGGGTTTTTAGGTCCTCCTATTCCTGCACAGCCAGGCAACACATATATTCAATTCTCATTCAGAGACAAGGAATCATTCCATGGGCTTGTTTTTGTTCCACTTGTGAAAACAACCTGGACAACCTGGACAGGGTATAGGGATTTTAACTTGACTTGAAGAACAAGGATGAGGACAACTTCCTTCTCTATATGCACTCCCTCTGGAATAGTAACAGTCTTTATGGACTTGGCAAATGAAACCCCATTTTTAGAGGTTCTGTGGGTGAAATTTTAGCAAAGTCCCAGCATGTAGGAGTTCTATGTCCCCTCTTTTGAAAATACCAGTCCACCTGTCTGCTTGGTGAAATGTCCCCAGATAAGGGATTCAGTTTAGCATGTTGGCACTGACCCAAAAAGCTTGATAAAATTGCATAGTGCAGCTCTCCCCCTTCTATGCCCTGGGGGTGTAGGGGTACTCATGCTGTACCTGGAAATCATGCTGCTTCAAAAGAGACTACTATTGAATACTTCCGGTTCCGGCGCCGCATGGAGTAGCTGTGTGTCCCCTCAGCTCCTGCACACAGGCTCCTAAAATCGGCATACAAACACCTGCAGACCCGCCACCGACCCTGGGAACACAATCCGCCATCCCCCCAGAGAGGATGGACAGATTCCTGGAAAAAAAACGGCGCGCGATCGTACGCCGCCGCCGCGGCGCGGACAGGGCAGCCGCAAATCGAGGCCCCGGCTTCGGCCTACACGGACCCGGTCGTGGATCCGATCGCAGAAACGGCGCCTGATAGTTACATAGTTACATAGTTAGTCAGGTTGAAAAAAGACACAAGTCCATCCAGTTCAACCATAAAAAATAAATAAAAATAAAACAAAGTAAAACACAGTACATCCTCCCATACACCCAACTCGATACCCACAGTTGATCCAGAGGAAGGCAAAAAACCCCAGCAGAGCGATGATCCAATTTGCTACCCGAGGGGAAAAAATTCCTTCCTGATCCCCCGAAAGGCAATCGGATTTACCCCGGATCAACTTTACCTACAAAACTTAGTACTCAGTTATATTATGTGCATTTAGGAAATAATCCAGGCCTCTCTTAAAGCAATCTACTGAGCTGGCCAGAACCACCTCTGGAGGGAGTCTGTTCCACATTTTCACAGCTCTTACTGTGAAGAAACCTTTCCGTATTTGGAGGTGAAATCTCTTTTCCTCCAGACGTAAAGAGTGCCCCCTTGTCCTCAGTGTTGACCTTAAAGTGAATAACTCAACACCAAGTTCACTATATGGACCTCTTATGTATTTGTACATGTTGATCATATCCCCCCTTATTCTCCTCTTCTCAAGAGTGAATAAATTCAGTTCCTCTAATCTTTCCTCATAGCTGAGCTCCTCCATGCCTCTTATCAGTTTGGTTGCCCTTCTCTGCACTTTCTCCAGTTCTCCGATATCCTTTTTGAGAACTGGTGCCCAAAACTGGACTGCATATTCCAGATGAGGTCTTACTAATGATTTGTACAGGGGCAAAATGATATCTCTATCTCTGGAGTCCATACCTCTCTTAATACAAGAAAGGACTTTGCTCGCTTTGGAAACCGCAGCTTGGCATTGCATGCCATTATTGAGCTTATGATCAACTAAAACACCCAGATCCTTCTCCACTACAGATCCCCCCAGTTGTACTCCCCCTAGCATGTATGATGCATGCATATTCTTAGCCCCCAAGTGCATAACTTTACATTTATCAACATTAAACCTCATCTGCCACTTAGTCGCCCAATTAGACAGAGCATTGAGGTCGGCTTGTAAATTGGAGACATCCTGCAAGGACATTATTCCACTGCATAGCTTGGTGTCATCTGCAAAAACAGAAATGTTACTTTTGATCTCAGACCCAATATCATTTATAAATATATTGAAAAGTAAGGGACCCAACACTGAACCTTGGGGTACACCGCTGATAACCTTGGACCATTCAGAGTAAGAATCATTAACCACAACTCTCTGAATTCTGTCTTTCAGCCAGTTTTCTATCCATTTACAAACTGATATATCTAATCCTGTAGACCTTACCTTACACATGAGCCGTGTGTGGGGAACTGTATCGAACGCTTTTGCAAAATCCAAGTATACCAGATCCACTGCTACGCCTCTGTCCATGGTTTTACTTACCTCTTCATAAAAGGAAATCAGGTTTGTCTGACAACTTCTGTCTTTCATGAATCCATGCTGTCTGCTGCTTAAATAGTTTGTTTCCAGCAAGAACTCATCCACGTGGTCTTTTATTAAACGTTCCAGTATCTTCCCAACTATAGAAGTTAAACTAACAGGTCTATAGTTACTAGGTAAAGACTTTGTTCCCTTTTTAAATATGGGCACCACATTGGCTTTATGCCAATCCAGTGGTACTATTCCTGTCATTAATGAGTCCCTAAATATTAGATACAGTGGCTTTGAAATTTCAGAGCTCAATTCTTTTAGGATCCGTGGGTGGATGCCATCTGGTCCAGGTGCTTTATTCACCTTTATTCTGTCTAAATATTTCTGGACCATATCACTTTTGAGCCATTGTGGATTTGGGGCTGTGTCACTCCCACCCTCATTATGAACATGAGCTCCCCCATACTCCATTGTATACACAGAGCTGAAGAAAGCATTTAATACATTTGTCTTCTCTATGTCCTCAGTCACCCACTCTAGATTATTTTGTAAAGGGCCTACATGCTCAGACTTGACCTTTTTACTATTAATATATTTAAAGAATTTTTTTGGGTTTGTCCTACTATCTTTTGCAATCTGTCGTTTATTTTGAATTTTTGCATCCTTGATTTCCTTTTTACATATTCTATTATATTCTTTGTAAAATGTAAACGACACTAGTGTTCCTTCATTTTTATATTTTTTAAAGGCTATTTTCTTATTGTTAATAGCTTTTTTAACTTTGACCGTGAGCCACATAGGTTTTATCTTTAGCCTTTTAAACTTATTGCCCATGGGAATATACTTTGCAGTGAGGTTCCAAAGAGTCTTTTTGAAGAATTCCCATTTCTGTTCTGTGTTCATCTGTGCCAATATTCCCTCCCAGTCCAAGCCCTGGAGAGCAGTCCTCATGCTTTGAAAATTTGCTCTCTTGAAATTAAGTGTTTTTATCTTTCCTGTATGTATTTCTTGCTCATAGTTTACATTAAACGAAATCATGTTATGATCACTGCTACCCAGGTGTTCCTTTATCTGAACATTAGTAATGATCTCTGCATGGTTTGAGATTACCAGGTCCAACAGAGCATCATTCCTAGTTGGGGCCTCAATAAACTGGACCATAAAATTGTCCTGCAATAGGTTTTTAAATTTTTGTCCTTTAACTGTCCCAGAAATTCCATTATTCCAGTCAATTTCTGGGTAGTTAAAATCCCCCATTATTATCACCGTCCCTGCCCTTGCAGCCCTTTCCATCTGTGCAAGGAGCCGAGTCTCCACCTCCTCATTAACATTGGGTGGTCTATAACAAACTCCAATGATTAGCTTTGAACTACGCACATCTGTATGCAGTTTCACCCATAATGCTTCAACTTCATCACACTCTCCATCAACCAGATCCACTTTCACGCTTGCTTTGAGGTCACTTCTCACATAGAGACAGACCCCTCCACCTTTCCTTTTTACCCTGTCTTTCCGAAAGAGAGCATAGCCAGGAATATTAATAGCCCAGTCATGTGAGGATTGAAGCCAAGTTTCAGCAATACCGATTACATCATAGCTCTCCTCATGCACCAGAGCTTCCAACTCACCTGTTTTGCTTGGAAGGCTTCTGGCATTGGTGAACAAACACTTAAATGTATTGTTACATTTTTCGCTGGCGTTTTTCATACGATTCATATAATTTTTAGTAGTGCAAATGGCACTATAATTTCCAATGGCTGTTTGCAACATGGGAACTTTCTTGTCACCTGCCATAACCCCACCTCCATCTATCCCCATTCCACTCTCCATTAATGTCTGACCCCTAACTGACCTGTGTGCCCGATGTAATTCACGTTCACCCTCCCCCTCAAGTCTAATTTAAATACTCCTCCAGCATTCCCCTAAACCTCTCCCCCAGCACAGCAGACCCCCTTCCATTCAAGTGCAAACCATCTTTAGCATATAGGTTGCACCCCAATGAAAAGTCATCCCAGTGCTCTAGAAACCCAAATCCCTCCTTCCTACACCAGGTCTTTAGCCATGCATTCAGCTCTCTAATCTCCCCCTGCCTTTCCTGTGTTGCGCATGGCACAGGCAATATTTCAGAGAATATCACCTTGGAGGTCCTTCCCTTCATCTTGCAGCCTAGTTCTTTAAATTGATTCTTAAGGAGCCTCCACCTTCCATGTATACTGTCATTGGTTCCAACATGGACCAAGACAGCTGGGTCATGCCCAGCCCCTCCCAGTAATTTATCCACCCGGTGATATGGAGGTGAGCACAACACCTGCCCCTCCAGCCACCCCTCAGACTGCCCACATCTCCTCACCCCCCCCACAAATAGGGGATATACATGATGGCCCAGGCCGTGGCAGCTCTTTTATCCCCCATGATAGCAACTTCAGTTGAAAAGGCCATCAATGCAGGGATTCAGAAAATCCAGGCTCAACTAGGGGAGCATGCATCCCGGCTAAACGAAGCTGAACATCGTATCGGTCACATGGAAGAGGAACTTTACCAGGCCCAATCCTTTGAACATGCGCAAGACAAGACGAACAAATATATTCTCGACAAACTGGATGACCTTGAGAATAGATCCAGGAGGAGTAATCTGCGCTTTATTGGCGTCCCCGAATCGCTGCAACCCCAGGCACTTTCGGATCTCTGCTCACGACGCATCCCCGAGGCCTTGGGCCTGCCCGGCCACTGCACGGTTGAGCGAGCCCACCGCATGGGCCTCTTCAACTCTGAACGCAAATCACCACGTCCAGTGATCGCCAAGTATCTCAACTATTCGGATAAGTCCCTCATCCTGCAGAAGTTCAGGCAGTCCAGGACCCTCCAGATAGACGGCATGAACATCTTGGTCTTTGCGGACTACTCAGTGGACGTTTCCAAGAGAAGGAAGGCTTTCCAGCAGGTCTGCTCGGAGCTCCACCGAATGCAAATCAAGTTCACTCTGGCCTTCCCGGCCGTGCTTCGGCTCAGGGCTCCCAACGGGGATCAGCTCTCCTTCCATGACCCATCCGAAGCTGAGGCCTTCCTGAGGTCCCACCGCCCAGGCCCCCACCACAACCTGTCTCCCAGAGCTGCACCCTCCAACCGGGCCCTGGAACACGGGAGCCCGCGCAAGGACTCTCCTAAAAGATTCAAGGCTTCTGGATCCGACCGACAACAACAAACCTCCTCCTCTTGAACCCCTTTTTTCCTTCTCTTATTCTCATTTATTTTATTTTTTTCCTCCCCTTTTTTGGATGGCCGCACCATCTTGATGCAACTCTGCTGCGCCTTGATCGTCTTGGACCCCCATCCGGGTCCTTCTCCTCCCTCGTGCCCCCTCCCTCACCCGGGGGGGCCACGGTAGGCCCAATGCTAATGTGCCGTTATGCTGTTTTACTTTGCTCTATAATGCTCTTTTAGTTCACTTAGTTTTATGTTCTTCATGCACGTTTGGTAATAGTTGTTCTAGCATTTTACTTGCGTTTTACATTGGGTTTTTGTATACATTTATATGATGCGTGTGGGCCCTTCCATTCTTCCGCAGGGATACCTGTTTAGCTCTTGCCCCCCCACACATTGCTCCTGCTGCATGCACCTCCCCCCTTCGGTCGCTGCGGGTGAAATGCTGCATAGTGAGCCCTGGGTTGGGAGTTGGCCTATTCAGTGGCTCCATGCGGAAAAAAGTGAAGTTCCCGAATGCTGTTGTTCACCTTGTTTGCCCCCATCATCCTCCCCCCATCTCCCCTTCCCTATTTCTCTGCCCTCTCCCCATTTTTAGGGATCCGTTAACACCTCCGTTCTCTCTCCCAGCCAACCATCACTCCATCTGCTGCCCTTGTATCCCACTTCTGCTATACTTCATGCTCCCGTTCACTTTGCCTCCACATCCTGCCCACACCCCTTTGATAGTTTTCCCAACATGAGAATAGTCTCCTGGAATGTTAAAGGGCTCCGCTCCCCAACAAGAGAATGAAAGTTCTGCGCCACCTTAAAAGGCTCAAGACCGACATCGCCCTCCTTCAGGAAACCCATCTGTCCACTCCCGACTTCCCGCGGCTGCGGAAACTCTGGGTAGGCACGGTCCTCGGCTCTGACTCATGTGGTCGGAAAGCCGGGGTAATAATCCTAGTCAACAAAAACCTCCCCTGCAAGATACTCTCCTCAGATTCAGACTCTGAGGGGCGATTCGCCTCTGCCCGTATCCAACTGGGATCCAGGGTTGTAAACATTACCAATGTTTATGCTCCCAACAGCCCCACAAGTGCTTTTTTTAGCGACCTCGCCTCGTGGGCGCTTCGTGACCCAGCTTTCCCACACCTGATAGGCGGGGATTTTAACTCCATTATGCACCCGACAGACGACAGGTCTTCCACCAGACAATCCCGTACTCCACCGACCCCTCCCACCCAGACCTTGTTGGCGTCGACTATTGATTCACTACACCTTCACGATTTATGGCGACTAAAACACCCAGCTGACAGGGAATTCTCGTTTTACTCCCACCCTCACAATGTCTTCACGAGACTGGACTATCTTTTCTGTTCTGACTCCCTCCTCCCACTGATCACGGAAGCTGACATACACGACATTGCAATCTCGAACCATGCCCCGGTCTCGACCACTCTTGAAGATCCTGACTTAGCCTCCAACCCCAGAATCTGGCGGTTTCCCTCCTATCTTCACAATAACTCTGATTTCCACCTACATCTGGAAAAAGCCTGGTCGGGATACGCGTCGGATAATGCGCTACATGCCGCCAACCCTAACCTCTTCTGGGAAGCGGGCAAGGCGTTCCTCAGGGGCTGCATAATAGCCTACGCCGCCACATTCAAAAAACACACACTTAGACGTTACAAACAGGCCAGCGCAACACTCCACCAGGCCCAGCGGGTCCTCTATACTGATGACTCTCCCAGCAACCGTAGCGCCTGGTTTGCTGCTAAGCAGGCCTTTGATAACTGGGCGGCCACCCTCGAACGTACCCAAAAGGCACATCTAGACGCCTCCCTCCACAAGTTTGGTAACAAAGCAGGTAGACGCCTTTCCAGATTAAGTAAAGGACCCAACCGCCCGACGCATATCATGTCTCTTAGGGACCCGTCGGGCTCCGTACACTGCACCCCGAAAGATATCAATAATACTATGCGCCAATTCTACTCCTCCCTATATGCCTCAGACCCTATTGATAAGCCAACGGCCCTCAACTTCCTACGACGTATTTCCCTGGATCAGGTAACCCCCACCCAGCTCGAAGCCCTCAATGCCCCTATCTCCATCCTGGAGGTCCAATCCGTAATCAAACAGCTTGCCCCCTCCAAAGCTCCAGGCCCGGACGGCTTCACTGGAGAATTTTACAAGTCGACTGTGTCCCCCCCTCTCCACGACGTCTACCAACATATATGGTCGGGTGGATCCTACCTACCAACGGGCAATCAGGCCATCGTGAAACTCTTGGAGAAGAAGGGCAAAGACCCCCTAGAACCTGGCTCTTATAGGCCCATCTCACTTTTAAACCTTGACGTTAAAATCCTCTCCAAGATAGCAGCCACTAGACTGGCATCCATTATACCCTCCCTGATCCACCCCGCACAATCGGGCTTTGTAAAGGGTAGGACGGCCACCATGAATATCAGGAAGGTAATGCTAGCTCTCGAACACGCAAAAAATGACCCGGCAGGAGACCATGCCATCATCACTTTAGACACGGAGAAGGCTTTCGATAACGTTAGTTTCGAATGGCTCTCCATGGTCATGTCCAAAATGGGCTTCTCGGGCCCCTTCACGCATCTCATAGAATCAATGTACACTGCCCCTGCCGCGAGAGTGGTCGCTGCGGGCCTCCTCTCTGAGGAATTCAGGCTGCACAAAGGCAGGAGGCAAGGCTGCCCGCTCTCCCCGCTCCTTTTCAACATAGCGCTTGAACCCCTGTCCCGCCACCTAACCCAGATCGCCCCCCTTCATGGCATTCATGTCGGAGATCACGACCTTCGCACGTCACTATTTGCCGACGACGTCCTTATTTTCACATCCAGCCCTTCACTTGACATGTCCACGATCAAGACCACTTTTGACGAATTCAGGCAATGCTCTGGGCTTCGTATTAACTATAATAAGAGCGAAATACTCCCCATAGGTTCCCTGTCTGTCCCCTCTTGGTCCCAGAGCTTCTTATTCACTGTTGCGAAGTCACATATCACTTACCTGGGAATAAAAATAGGTAAACTGCCCTCCTCCCTATACCACCTCAACTATCCCCCCCCTGTTCACCAAAATATCCCAAGAACTGGCGAACTGGATGGACCTGCCTCTCTCACTGCTGGGAAGATGCCACCTTGTCAAGATGGTCAGTTTTGCACGCCTATTGTACCCACTACAAACCATCCCACTACTTCTGCGCCACAAAGACATTAAATCCATTAACTCTGCCATTTTCAAGTTCCTCTGGCGTGGCAAGAGGGCGCGTATAGCATTTGCCAAGCTGCATCTTCCCAGGCGAGAGGGGGGCATTGCCCTTCCCAACATCAGGCTATATAACCTGGCATGTCTATTGAGAACAGGCTTGGATTGGATATCCCAGTCCTCCAGGTGCTCGAACTACCCCCTTGAATCGGCGATGGTCCGCCCCTTCTCCCTTACGGTCCTTCTCCATTGTCACTGGAAATCTGCCCCCCCTCCCCTCCAACACAATCTCCTTCTCCGGGATACAGTCATTGCCTGGAGAGAGGTCAGGAAAGCCCTCAATGTCCCATCCTCTATCTCACGATACCTCCCAATCCTGGGTAACCCGAGCTTCCAACCAGGCTTAGATAACCAGCCTTACCTCGACTGGGAGGATAAGGGTATCAAATCCTTTTATTCATTGTGTGACCCCCCTTTAAGGCCGCCCCATGGGATTTAGAGCCCTGGCGGACAAATTTTCTCTCCCTTCATCACATGTATTCCAGTATATTCAATGCATTAGTTTTCTGAAAAACGCCTGTCGGGATGACAGAAAAAGGTTCCAGAGCTCCCTCACCGACACCCTTATTTCCCGGGCCTCATACAAAATTTCAGACATTTATCGTCCCCTCCTCCTGCACAACACCCCCCCCCCCCCCTGGCGTCAACCTCGGCGGCCAACTGGTCGAAGGACTTCCCTGACCCTGACCTGGTGGAGAAGCTCCTGCATGGCCTCACCACCATCCATAGACTTATCCCTAACAAAATATGGAGAGAGACGCAGATCAAAATTGTTCACCGAGCCCACATCCCCTTCAGCCGAGCCCATGCCACCCCAGACTGCTCCCTCTGTAAACAACCCAAACCTAACTTGGCTCACAGGTTCTGGTCTTGCTCCCTCATAGCCAGTTTCTGGGACCAAGTCATCCAATACATTTTTGATGTCACCCTGTTGCGCATACCCAAGGACCCGCTACTACTTATCTTTGGCTATTGGGACCCCCTACTGCTCCCCTGGTCTTCCCCTACCACCCCCCTGAGCAGGGACTGGACTCTGATATGTCTCTTGATTGCCCGGAGAGCCATCCTCCAGAAGTGGATATCTGCTGACTGCCCAACCACTGCTCAAGTTAAAAAGGAACTGTTGCAGCTCTTATACAAGGACAGGCTCAACACGGACCTAACCCACGAACGGAGTAAGAACCGCTTCTATCACCTATGGAATCCCTTTCTGTTGCACACTTTCACTCCTACCGAGAGGTTGAACTTTGAGAAAATGTCTTTTCTATACCAGGATCCCTCGCGGGATTGACGTTCTCTTACCTTCCCTCCCTCCTTCCCCACCCCCCCCCTCTTGTTTTTTGTAAGGACTATTCCACCTACCCCATGTGCCACTAAACCATTGCCCTCCCCCTTAATTATTTCTTTGAGATTCTCTCCATATACTGTTCTTCTACTGTGAATGTCCTAAAAAAATGCTTATATGTCCTGTTTTGTAATTACTCTGTTGTGTAACTTCCTTAATAAAACATATTTCAAAAAAAGAAAAGAAAAAAAAAAAAAAGAGACTACTATTTAGGCCTCCTGCTGTCCAGGTCCTTCACTGCAAGCCAGGGGTCTCCTGGAAGAAACTGTAGGGTAGTGGCGATCTCTCTGCCCTTCTTCTTTCTCAGCTCCCAGCCTGAAGGCAAAGCCCCCTTCCCAGGCTACACATTACAGCTTCCTCACTCCATCTTCCATCCGACTCACCTTCTGGCTAGGCTCCACAATTTTTATAGACTGATCCAGCCACCCCACCAGGCCTCCTGCCTGGGGTTTGGCCAGATAAATTTGCAGATCAGTACCTCCTGGTCTCCACCCACTAGCTTCTAGAAACTTCTCCAAGATTTTAGAAAAAAGGGAGAGATACCAGGGGCCTGACCAGTAGAGCCCTCCATCCTGACCTACAGTAACCCCCAACCAATTATCAGACTCAACTGCCATGAGTCAGAACTAAATTTGCCTACTCTAGGCAGCACACTAGAAGGTGCTACAGTAAAAGAGCCCCCTTAGCTCTGAGGTCCCATCCCAGGTTACACAAAACAGCTTTCTCCTCCATGTTCGACCCGACTCACCTTCTGACCAGGCTCCACAATTTTTATGGGTTGATCCAGCCACCCCACCAGGCCTCCTCCCTGGGGATTGGCCAGATTCCCATAAATCTGTAGATCAGTACCTCCTGGTCTCTACTCACTAGCTTCTAGAAACTTACCCAAGCTAGAAGCAGAGAGAGGTACCAGAGGCCTGACCAGTGGAGGCCTACAGCCTGACCTACAGTAACCCCCAACCAATTATCAGACTCAACTGCCAAGAGTCAGAACAACATTTTCCTACTCTAGGCAGGACACTAGAATGTGCTACAGTATATATATATGCACGCTTTACATTGCCCTCATTGATTTATTCGGTAGCCAGGTTTGTAGGGTATGTGTTGTAGGTTTTTCAAAGTGGCTATGCACTAATAAATCTCTGAGGGTTTCCCCCACCCATAGGTAATCTTAGGTTTCTCAGTAAGAAATTTGCCAAAATCCTTATCATGAAGTATATGTCAATATCTCTTAATAATATTGTAAATTTGACCTAACTGTCTGGAGAACGTCCCACTGATACGCATACCTGTAGACAACGCTGTATCCTGGCCTAGGCCAACAAGGCCCGGGCCTAGGGCAGCACTTTGCAGGCGGGCAGCACGGAAAGTGTCCCCATCGGCTTTGCGCTACACTGTTAGTGTAGCGCCAGTTTAATGGGGCGGACTGGGCTGAGAGGCAAATTAGTCTAGCGCCCTCATAATGCCACCGCACTGCTTATGGAATACGGGTGGCCGGCATTCCGCAACTATGGGTGGGGGGGGGGGGGGGGGCGCTGCTTCTAATTTTGACTCTTCTATCATCCTGGACCACAAACCTTCCTCACTGTGCTATATGTTTTCTGTAGCACCATTGGCATGGTTATATCTTCTTAGTCCTATCCATCAAATTATCAAAGATTTGTGCTTAAAGTAGAACTATAGGCAATGTTTTTTTCATTTTGGATAGAGTAAGGGTAGGGTTATAGCCCCTGTCAGTTTATTTCTTACCATCCCTGTCCCATTGCAGATATTTCCCTTCACTTCCTGCTCCATAGCCAAACAGGAAGTGAGAGGAAATCTATGCAAAATAAGGGAATACATTGACCCCCCCCCCCACCCCCCAGGCACTCAGTACTAGTGTCCCCACTTGAAATGTATTTCAGGGTGGGTCTTAAACAGAAAGGGGTGTGGCCTTGGCAGGAAGGGGTGTGGTATATTTAAATTAGGGGGTGCACAAGTTTAGTCAGGCCTAGGGCAGCACACCTACATACATTACTTTCTGTGGACCATAGTCGCTATAACAGAAGCCTGTCGGAAAAAATGCCACTGCTTTATATGGCTCAGTCCTGTCCTACTACTATGATGGAGCAGCCAGCATAGCCATCTTTATTACTCTTCACTGTTATTTTTTTTTTAACAAAAACTGTACCTTTTTATTTAAGAAAAAAAATATAGAATAAAATATACACTTTTTATCTGCACTAGTTTTCAAACAAAATGGCAATGTGACAGATTATTTTTTAACAATAGAAGTATAACTAAATCTAAAAACGGATTATACACCAGTGGGGGGCGTTTGTTATTGCTTTTTACAGCCTCCTAGGACCATAGCTGGCAGTATCGCATGTCTACAGCTATAAAGTCAAAGTCATGGTTTGTAGAATCTGGTTATGGAATCATTGTTTATTTAACTGCTTGCTGACTGCCTACATACATATGTCGGTAGAATGGGGCGGGCCGGCAAAGCAACGTACAGGTACGTTGCTTTAAGACCTCTTTCACACTGGGTCGGTTTGCAGGCGTCATAACGATAAAAATAACGCCTGCAAACCAACCTGAAACAGCCGCTGCTGTTTCTCCAGTGTGAAAGCCCCGAGGCCTTTCACACCGGAGCGGTGCGCTAGCAGGACGGTAAAAAAAAGTCCTGCTAGCCTCATCTATGGAGCGTTGAAGGAGCGGTGTGTATACCGCTCCTCCGCCGCTCCTGCCCATTGAAATCAAAGGGCACCGTGGCTAAACCGTTTAACCTTTTCATGGTCACTAGCGGGGGGTAAAACCGCCCCACTAGCGACCCGAACAGCGCCGCAAAATTGATGGTAAAATGCTACTAAAAATAGCAGCGCTTTAGCGCCGACGCTGCCCCCGTCCCAGTGTGAAAGGGGCCTAAATCTGCCATCTAGCGGGCGCACGCTGGCTCTGTGACCGTGCCCAAGGGACCCGCGGACTTGATGTTCGTCGGTGTCCCACAATCGAAGAAGCAGAACGGGCAGATGCCTTTGTAAACCAGGCATTTCCCTATTCTGTCTAGTGACAGGACACTGATCTACTGCTCCCTGTCATCGGGAGCAGTGATCAGTGTCCTGTCATATGTAGCCCAGCCCCCTCACAGTTAGAATCACTACCTAGGACACACTTAACCCCTTCCTCGCCCCCTAGTGTTTAACCCCTTACCTGCCAGTGTCATTTACACAGTAATCAGTGCATTTTTATAGCACTGATCTCTGTATAAATGACAATGGTCCCAAAATAGTGTCAAAAGTCTCTGATGTGTCCGCCGCAATATCACAGTCATGATAAAAAATGCTGATCGCCACTATTACTAGTAAAAAAATAAAGAATAAAATAAATAAAAATGCAATAAAACTATTCCCTATTTTGTAAACGCTATAACTTCGCTATAACTTTGCTATAACGCTATAACTAACTGCGCAAACCAATCAATATACGCTTATTGCGTTTTTTGTTTTTTTTTTCAAAAATATGTAGAAGAATACGTATCGGCCTAAACTGAGGAAAAAAAAATAATTATATTTTTTGGGGGATATTTATTATAGCAAAAAGTAAAAAATATTGCTTTTTTTTTTTCAAAATTGTCGCTCTTTTTTTGTCTATAGCGCAAAAAATAAAAACAGCAGAGGTGATCAAATACAACCAAAAGAAAGCTCTATTTGTGGGGAGAAAAGGAACGTAAATTTTGTTTGGGAGCCACGCCGCATGATCGCGCAATTGTCAGTTAAAGCGACGCAGTGCCGAATCACAAAAAGTGGCCCGGTCATTTGGCAACCAAATCCTCCGGGGCTGAAGTGGTTAAAAAAAAAAAATGAAACGATTGTAGACCAATCGCTGATAGCAACCCCCATGTTTAAACATATATAAGTGATATTCGTTTGTGTAAATATGCAAGATAAAGTGCACAGTATATCTGTGCAAATGTACATAAATTACACTGATACATTAAAACTGAAAGTGTAACAAAAGTGAAACAATGTTCCAACAATTGCAAAACAATAATTATCTACAACAATTGTGCAGTGTTTGTATAAAACAATGACTCTTCAGGTCAATTAAACACCCAGCGTTCAAAAACAAACACGAAATCTCGCCAATAATTTTGCTGTTTGAGATTGTGAACCTTCCAATGCGTTTCAATCAGCGCTCCTCTGTGTTTTCCAATCAAAGACACATCTCACCATGGAGTACATAATGAGTGAGGAGAAAGAAGGAGAGATACTTCTCACAGCGTAAATCAGTTCCGACAGGTATTAATAAAAGCAATTGTAATTCCACTCACATTTTCCGAGTGCCCGCCTGGCACTAAGGATACAACGCTCAGCACAGTTAGCTCCACTCCGAGGAAGACGTCAATTAGACGAAACGTACGTAGAGTGAGGCAGGGACGGTGACGATATTGCGTGGTGAGTGGTCGGAACCTGTGTTGTGTTATGTGACTGGCGCACAAATGACTAACTGAGCTAAGCTTGCAGGGCCGGACTGACAACTCATGGGGACCCCGGGCAATAGGAGATTATAGGGCCCCCGGGCAATAGGAGATTATGGGGCCTCCGGGCAATAGGAGATTATGGGGCCCCCAGGCAATAGATTATGGGGTCACACAGTATACACAGACACACATACAGTATACATACACAGTATACATACACACACACACAGTTTACATACATACACAGTATACATACACACACAGTTTACATACATACACAGTATACACACACAGTATACATACACAGTATACACACACAGACACACAATATACACACACAGTATACATACACACACAGTATACATACACAGTATACACACACAATATACACACACAGTATACATACAAAGTATACACACACACAGTATACACACACAGTATACATACATACACAGTATACACACACAGTATACACACACAGTATACATACATACACAGTATACACACACAGTATACACACATAGTATACACACACAGTATACATACACCGTTTACATACAAAGTATACACACACAGTATACATACACAGTATACACACACAGACACACAGTATACACACACATTATATACACACACACACACAGTATACATACTGTGAGGGATTAGCTCTGTAGCGGTTGTGTGTGACCCCCTGGATGGGTTCACTACACGCTGAACTGTACAAAAAGGCAGTTGAGGATGACTGAAAACAAATAATATGGTATATTTTTCCATCTTGCGGGATACACGTGCAAGCATCAAAACATCATAAACAAAACAAAACATAAAATAAACCCTTGCCACTTGGGGCGTCTACCTTCCCAACACAGGAACCTACCTATCGAGTCTGGCACAGCCTACTGCTGAGCAGACACTGCTGGTCCTACAGCAGAAAACAAAAAGTCTCTTTGATATTTCTCACACAGAAATATCCATCAGCACCTCACCTCTTCAGTACTGGTTGTGACTGCTCCTTCACTCACACAGCCTCAGGATGCAGCAATCAGTCGTCATCCTTAGGCTGTCTTTATAGGGGCTTTAATTGCTTAATTCTGAACAGCTGAAAGCTTCCAACGCCCTAAAGCTCTCTGGCCATTTTCTGCAGCCGACGCCCAATAGTAATTGGTGTATTGTCTAAACAAGGCAGAAATATATCTCCTGTCTGGGACAACACACACAGATTTACCTGACTTTCTGTCACAATACATACACACACACAGTATACATACATACACAGTATACATACACAGTTTACATACAAAGTACACACACAGTATACATACACAGTATACACACACAGACACACAGTATACATACACAGTATACATACACACACAGTATACATACACACACAGTATACATACACAGTATACACACACAGTATACATACACCGTTTACATACAAAGTATACACACACACAGTATACACAAACCGTATACATACACAGTATACACACACAGTATACATACACAAACACACACACAGTATACATACATACACAGTATACACAGACAGACACACAGTATACATACACAGTATACATACACAGTATACACACAGTGGGCCAGATTCTCAGAGGCGTTACGACGGAGTATCTCAGATACCCCGTCGTATCGCCTTTTTTTTTGTCTCGTATCTATGCGAGTGATGCTTAGCATCACTTTTGCATAGATACGCTTCTACATCCGACAAGTGTAATACAATTACACTTTCGGATCGTAGGTGTAATGACAACTCCGGCCACTAGGTGGCCTTTACGTTGTTTTTTTCATTTGCATATGCAAATGAAGTAGTACGCCGATTCTCGATCGCTTTTACGCCGCCCCGTCGTCGCGTACGTCGTTTACGAACTCGTAAGGTTACCCCAGCTTCTATGTGGAGTAACCTTACGAGGTCCCGTCGGATGCCGTCGTGTCCCGTCGGACGCCATGTTAAGTATGGCGTCGGGTCAGCGTCGGCTTTTTTCCGTCGCTTACGTCGTTTTACTAACTCGTTCGCGAATAGGGACTTGCGTAAATGACGCTCACGTCGTTTTGACGTCGGTTTCAACGACGCTTCCCGACGTGAGCTGGAGCATGCGCACTGGGCTTTTTCCCCGGCCGGCGCATGCGCAGTTCGTGCGACGCGGGGGCGCGCTAAATTTAAATACAAGCCGCCCCATTTGAATTGCGCGGGTTTACGCTTGGCGATTTACGAGACGCCAACGCAAACTACGGAGCAAGTGCTTAGAGAATAAAGCACTTGCTCTAGTACGCAGCGGCGGCGTAGTGTAAATGGCTTACGCTACGCCGCTGCAAATATATGAGAATCTGGCCCATTATACATACACACAGAATACACATACACACACGCTGAAAGGGTACTGAAGAGGCAGCTATAATCATGGGATTTTTTTTTTTAAAACACAGATTTTTACACATTGTCCCTGGTTTTACTGAGGCTGGCAACCCTGATGGGGCACCCTAGTGGCATGGGGCCCTCGGGCAGTGCCCAAATGCCTGAATGGTCAGTCCGCCCCTGTAAGCACGTTATCCTTAGTGCCAGGCAGGCACTCGGAACATGTGAGAGGAATTACAATTGCTTCTATTAATACCTGTCGGAACTGTTTTACGCTAAGAGAAGTATCTCTCCTTCTTTCTCGTCACTCGCGATGTGTCTTTGATTGAAAAACACAGAGGAGCGCTGATTGAAATGCATTGGAATGTTCACAATCTCAAACGGCAAATTGATTGGTGAAGGACTCACGTATTTGTTTTTGAACACCGGGTGTTTAATTGACCTGAAGTGTCATTATTTTATACAAACATTTTTTTCAATAAAGAGGATTTATTTAAAAAAAAAAGAAAAGAAAAAAAGACGCTCCATGGCCTACAGCAGGGATATGCAATTAGCGGAGCTCCAGCTGTTGCAGAACTACAAGTCCCATGAGGCATAGCAGGGTTCTGACAGCCCCAAGCATGACACCCAGTGGGAGAGGCATGATGGGACTTGTAGTTTTGCAACAGCTGGAGGCCGGCTAATTGCATATCCCTGGCCTACAGTATATTAAGTGTGCACTATGGGGGGGGGGGGGGAGAGGTTCCTAGACACAGGGACTGCCCTCTGTGAACGAGGAAGATGAGAACACTTCTTCATCTTATCTGTAACATTCCACCTCTCCTGATGCTTGTTGTTGCTCTTGTCACTGCGATTGTACACTGCTAAGACACGCTCAGACCCTACAGCCTTGCAAATTCTTCTACATTAAAAACAACGCTTTCCTTGCAAATTCTCTGAATGGAGAGTTCACATAGAAGTCTTCCTCTTTATCTTTTTCACATCAGTTTATTAAAAGGGAATCCAGGATTTTATTTTTTTGCATAGCTACATTGTTCCAGGGGAGCAAACGGACAGCTATGGAATATGCGCACTTTTATTGGTTCAAGCTGGACTAATGTAACTAAATTTTGTTAATTTGGAAATATTCAAATTAACAAATTTGTCGAATTTTGTCGAAAGACGAATTCAGGGCGAAAAGAATCGCACATATCTACTTTCAATTGTGTGTGTTAACCACTTCAGAATTGGCTGCCCAATGACCAGGCCATTTTTTGCGATTCGTTTTAACTTTGCACCCTAACAAAATTGACGTCCTTTTTTTCCCACAAATAGAGATTTCTTTTGGTGGTATTTGATCACCTCTGCGTTTTTTATTTTTTGCGCTATAAACAAAAAAATAGCAGCAAATTTTGAAAAAAATATATATATTTTGTACTTTTTGCTATAATAAACATCCCCCCAAATATATATAAAAAAAATAAATTTCTTTCTCAGTTTAGGCTGATACCTATACTTCTACATATTTTTGTAAAAAAAAATCGCAATAAGCGTTTATTTATTGGTTTGCGCAAAAGTTATAGCGTCTACAAAATAGGGGATAGATTTATGGCATTTTTTTATAGATTTTTTTTATTTGTAATGGTGGCGATCTGCGATTTTTATCGTGTTTGTTACATTATGGCGGACACATCGGACACTTTTGACCCTATTTTAGGACCATTGTCATTTATACAGCGATCAATGCTATAAACATGCACTGATTCTGTAAATGACACTGGCAGGGAAGGGATTAAACACTAGGGGGCGATGAAGGGGTTAAGTGTGTCCTAGGGAGTGATTCTAACTGTGGAGGGGGGGGATGGGCTACAACTGACAAGACAGAGATCACTGCTCCCCATGATGGGGAGCAGTAGATCACTGTCCTGTCACTATGCAAAACAGGGAAATGCCTTGTCCGTGAGACGATCGTGGGCATCCGGCGGACAACAAATACACAGGACCCATGGGCACACTCACCGAGCACGCACCAGCCAGCATGGTGGCAAATTCTAAGGGACGTAGAGGTACGTCCCATTGCACAGCCATGCCATTCTGCCAACGTATATGTACATGCAGCGGTTGGCAAGTGGTTAAAGCGGAGTTCCACCCAAAAATGGAACATCCGCTTTTCTGGTTCCTCCAGAGTCACATTTGGCCACTTTCAGGCGGGAAGGGAGGAGCAGATACCTGTCAAATACAGGTATTTGCTCTCACTTCCGCCGGAGAATCCGCTGTGATCTATGCCATGTGTGGCACCCCCTCTGCCCCCCCCCCCTCGCTGTCTTCTGGGAAACACACAGGTCCCAGAAGACAGCAGGGACCACTAAGAACGTGCAGCGTGACTCGCACATGCGCAGTAGGGAACCAGGCTGTTAAGCCGTAAGACTTTACTTCCTGATTTCCTTACTGAAGATGCCCGCTCCTGCACTGGGAGAGGGATGGGTCGGCCTAGGGTGAGGACATCGCACGCGCGCTGGACAGGTAAGTGTCCTTATTTTAAAAGTCAACAGCTGCAGTATTTGTAGCTGCTGGCTTTACAAAAAATAAATAAATCAGCTTTAAACCCAAAAAGTGTCAGAAAAAGTTTTAGTCCGATGGATTTTTTTCATCGTAAAAAACGATTGTGTGTGGGCCCCATCCGACTTTTTTCCATCGGTGTAAAAAAACAGAACATGTTTTAAATCCACGCACGCTCAGAATCAAGTCGACGCATGCTCGGAAGCATTGAACTTAATTTTTCTCGGCTCGTCGTAGTGTTTTACGTCACTGTGTTTTGGACGGTCGGAATTTAGTCTGATAGGGCCAGATTCAGGTAGACTTACCACGGCGTATCAGTAGATACGCCGTCGTAACTCAGAATCTGCGCCGTCGTATATATAAGCATATTCTCAAAGTGAGATACGCTTAAATGTTGCTAAGATACGACCGGCGTAAGTCTCCTACGCCGTCGTATCTTAGCTGCCTATTTACGCTGGCCGCTAGGGGCGTGTACGCTGATTTACGCCTAGAATATGTAAATCAGCGAGATACGCCTACTCACAAATGTACGCCCGGCCGTCGCAGTAAAGATACGCCGTTTATGTAAGGCGTTTTCAGGCGTAAAGATAAACCACCAAAAAGATGGTGCAGCCAATGTTAAGTATGGACGTCGGGACCGCATCAAATTTTTCACATTTTACGCCGTTTATATAACTCGTCCGTGAATGGGGCTGGGCGTAAATTACGTTCACGTCGAAACCAATGAGTGTTAGCGGCGTAATTTGGAGCATGCGCACTGGGAGACGTCCACATACGGTGCATGCGCCGTTAGTAAAAAATGTCATTTACGTGGGGTCACACTTAATTTAAATAAAAACACGCCCACATCAAACACATTTGAATTCGGCGGGCTTACGACGGCCCATTTACGCTACGCCGCCGTAACTTAGCTTGGTGAATACAGCACTTGCCTCTCTAATTTACGATGGCGTATCTTATCTGACATACGCTACGCCCGCACAAAATTACGCCACTCTACGTGAATCTAGCCAATAGTGTGTATGCAAGACTGATGAAAGTCAGCTTCATCAGAATTCCGACAAAATATTCCATCGGAAATCCGATCGTGTGTACGCAGCATAAGGAAGCAATACAAAGAGAACAGGATACTTTCTCATACAAGTACGTGGTACAGCAGGCACATATCAGGAATATGAAGTGTTGGGTTAACAAAAACTTTAGGTTTGAGCTACTGAACTTTATAAACAATAGACTTTTTTTTAAAAAAGCAGTTGAGAATACTGAGAATGTGAAAAGATTTCCCACCTGTTGGTTGCAATTTGTTAAACATACAAATAAAAAAAAAGCGTTGTGCAATATTTTAAGGACAAACTGAAAAATATAAATGACTGTACAAAAAAGATTATACATTCCTTTTTAAGTGCTTTTTTACCAGATATACGTTGAAAAGAAATCAACCTGACATATATTTTTAGATAGCGTTGTTCCTATACATAGATGGCAATTATATATTACCTCCACCGCTGACTTCACAGAAGTTAAAATAAACGTGACATAAACCTGAGACATTTGCGATGAGCATGTGATTAGAAAAATGCCTAAGTAGCTGTTATGCTCAGTGAAGATCTCCTGCATGTAGACGAAGGCGGATGAACTTATAGCAAGGTCTCAAAATACATTAGCTAGAAGAATTTTTTTCACGGAAAGTTAAAATATTTTAGCATTGAAACTGGTGTTATGGTATGAGAAATATTCAGATAGAAACCTGTGCAAGACAGGGGGCTGTGCAGAGTAACCAATCAGCTTAAAACTTCAGCTTGTTCAGATGCCAGAATCAATAAAGAACATTAACCACTTCAATACCGGGCTTTTATACCCATCTCCATACCGGGCCTATTCTGGCACTTCTCTCCTACATGTGCAAATCATAATTTTTTTGCTAGAAAATTACGCAGTACCCTAGGGAATAAAACGACGGTCATTGCAACGTTTTATCTCGCATGGTATTTGCGCAATAATTTTTCAAACGCCTTTTTTGGGGAAAAAAAATTGTTTCATGAATTAAAAAAATAACAAAACAGTAAAGTTAGCCCAATTTTTTTGTAAAATATGAAAGATTATGTTACACTGAGTAAATAGATACCTAACATGTCACGCTTTAAAATTGCGCACACTCATGGAATGGCGCCAAACTTCGGTACTTAAAAATCTCCATAGGCAACGCTTTGAAATTTTGTACAGGTTACCAGTTTAGATTTACAGAGGAGATTTAGTGCTAGAATTGTTGCTGCCACTCTAACGCACGCGGCGATACATCACATGTGTAGTTTAAACTGCGATTACATATGTTGGCGGGACTTGCGTGTGCGTTCGCTTCTACGCGCAAACTATGGGGGACAGGGGCGTTTTAATTTTTTTATTATTATTATTTATTTTTTTACATATTTATTTACTTTTTTACACTTTTTTTTTATCACTTTTATTCCTATTACAAGGAATGTAAACATCCTTTGTAATAGGAATGTGTGTGACGGGTCCTCTTTATAGAGAGTTGTGGGGTCGATAAGACCCCACATCTCTCCTCCAGGTTGGAAACCATGAGATCGGTGAAAAAAGTTCATGAATACTGTTGCTTAGTAGCCGCAATCGTGGCTTTGTTTACTTACTGGACCCGGGCGTGACGTCATCACATTGCGCCCGGGTCCTCCGAAGGTCATAGAGATGACCAGTCATCACTATGGTTCCAGCTAGCGCCGGATGGCACGGGAGAGCCCGGAGAAGCACCGGATGGGGGCGGGAGTGGGGATGTCCCCTCCTCCGCCTATAAGAACGATCAACCGCCGCTATGATCGTTCTTATGTTGTGCAGAATCGCCGGCAGAAGAGATGGATATCTGGATGATGCCTCTCGCTGCAGGCATCATTCAGATATCCCCCCCAAAGTCCAGGACGTCATATGATGTCCACCCGGGATGGGAGATCCCCTCTGTGGACGTCATATGACTATGGCCCAGTATTGAAGTGGTTAAGAAAGATATTTTTTGCCATATGACATCTGCAGCTAGAACAATAATAGCATGTGAATGGAAAGAAAATAAAAGCCCAAAGGTTGAAGATTGGATATGTGAAATTAACAAAATACAATATATGGAAAAACAAATAAGAGAAGAAGGATGTATTAATAGTCAAATGCCAGTAATATGGCAAAAATGGGACGAATTTAGGCTTTCAAAAGGACTAGAAGAATACTTATGAATTGAAAACTGGGGAAAATTTGAAGGGGGATCATAAGGGAGAAGCAAAAAGAGTAAAATTGTATATGGGGAAAGGGAGAAAAATAGGGGAATGGGGAGGTTTTTCTTTCTTCTTCATGGGTACGTGGGGTGAATGAGGATGAATGGTAATGAAAGTAGATTGGATGTTCTATATATTGTTTTAATGATAATGAGTTATCTGTAGATTGATCAGGATTCTGTATATCAAATAACAAGCACGTATAGATATATAATGTAAAAGAATCCTGGATAAATGCTTAAACTTTTATGTATTAAATAATTTTTTTTTTTATAATAAAGATAAATTGAAAACAAAACTTCAGCTTGTTCAATAAAGCTTTGACAAGAAAACCTGAAAGCTGGTTGGTTACTATGCAGACCTGCACCGGATTCTGTATGCACCAGTTTTAGTAAATTTCCCCCCGATGCTCGTTATACTTGTGTAGCACCCTCTACCTAGGTAGGTGCCAAAAGTTAGGATTTCTGTAGTACAGGAAAATTTAGGCAGGCCTAGCTGGTTTTGATCTGTGTGGGCTGGGAGTGGGGTAGGGTTGCCACCTGTTTGGGATTCACCCAGACAGTCTGGGTTTTGAATCACGTGTCCGGGTTTCAGGCGGATTGAAACCCGGACACATAATTCAGACCGGGCTGTGGCTCCCCAAGCAACCAAGATAGTCTCACACAAATCTGTTGCCATCCAGGAGATGCGGGCGGCTGTCTGGGGGCAGGTTTCGGCATCAATGGAGGGTAGGGAGAAGATGTCAGTAATAGCAATTTGGCCACACCCACATTTTGCTGTGGCACACTATGCGCACTGCAATACTACTCTCCTTGGAGCACCCAAAGGTATCTCAGGTTGCTGGGACACCTTTGGGTTTGGGTTTGGCTTGAGTAGGCTTGTCACCTCATCCCTTAAAAACTGAACACATATGAATTACACAGGTTCTGTGGCTGATTAAGGTGGTAATTCAACTCACTTGGTGCCTTATCTGAGCTAAATCAGCCACAGAACCTGTGTAATTCATATGTGTTCGGGTTTAGAGGGATGAGGTGGCAACCCTAGCTGTGAGTGGCTCAGAGTAGCAGCTGTGTCTCACAAACAGCATTTCTCCACTGTCAGCTCCCTCTTTCTTCTAGAGAAGGGGTCTCCAAACTATGGCCCTCCAAATTGTTGAGGAACTACAATTCCCATCATGTTTGTGAATGTCAGAGGTTTACAATGCCTCATGGGATGTAGTTCCACAACAGCTGGAGGGCCATAGTTTGGAGATCCCTGTTCTAGAGGATTCTAGAAGAAGAGGAGGGAAAGAGGGGTGTAACTGACTGGGGTGTTTTAGGGAGCCCTGACCAATCCCCAACTAGGATTGGCAGGGAGCAGGTCTACTTGAAATACCCAGGGTCAGCCCAGCTGGGGAGGAGTTGTCGGTGGAGGAACTGGGGATGGACTACTAGGCTGTTGTGGCCTTTGAGGGAGCTTACCTGTCGGGGGGGGGGACCTTGGGCCTGGGACTTGGGTGCAGGACGGAGCCCTTCAGGAACTCATGAAGGATCTGGACATTAGGCACAGAAAGGAGAGAACAGCAGAGAGAACAGCAGAAGCTAGTACTGCCAGGCAAGTCTTCAGGAGGGATCCCCGGTTACAGCCAGAAGGGCTGGTGAGGGACATGGGCAGTCGGGAGGACTGGAGAGGCATGTCGGACAGGACTGAGAGGAAACAGTCAGAGCTGGGTTTGGAGCCAATAGTGAGGATTGCAATGTCATGGGCAGTGAAGTTGGGCAGCTGCAGTCAGGAGGGCTAGCAGGGCCTGAAGAGGACTGACTGGGAGCAGAAGACCACCAGAAGAACGGCTACTGATAAGACTTTCCATCAGTGGTGGCTGGTGCTCAAAATTTTTTGGTGGGGCGCAAACGGAAAAAAAAAATTGCAACCTCACTGTGCCATCAATTGTCACCACTGTGCCATGCCATCAAATGCAGCCACTGTGCCATCAATTGTCACCACTGTGCCATGCCATCAAATGCAGCCAATGTGCCATCAATTCGCACCACTGTGCCATGCCATCAAACGCAGCCACTGTGCCATCAATTGTCACCACTGTGCCATGCCATCAAATGCAGCCAATGTGCCATCAATTCGCACCACTGTGCCATGCCATCAAACGCAGCCACTGTGCCAATTGTCACCACTGTGCCATGCCATCAAACGCAGCCACTGTGCCATGCCATCAAACACAGCCACTGTGCCATCAATTGTCACCACTGTGCCATGCCATAAAATGCAGCCACTGTGCCCCTCAATTGTCACCACTGTGCCCTTTAATTGTCGCCACTTTGCCCATTGATGCCACTGTGCATGTCACTGTGCCCTTTAATTGTTACCACTGTGCCCATTGTTGCCACTGTGCATGTCACTGTGCCCTTTAATTGTTGCCACTGTGCCCATTGATGCCACTGTGCATGTCACTGTGCCCTTTAATTTTTGCCACTGTGCCCATTGTTACCACTGTGCCCTTTGTCGTCAATGTGCCCTTTGTCACCACTGTGCCCTTTGTCGCCTCTGTGCCCAGTGTTGCCGCTCTGCCCTGTAAAATGCACTTACCTTTCTGCTTCCATGTCCCTCGATGTCTTCTCCCGCCCTCGATGACACTTCAGCCAATCAGGTTACTGATAACCAGAATTGGCGGATCTGATTGGCTGAGACGGCCATCAGTCTTATCCAAGGGACGCACCCCCCGTACGTTCCGAGGATAAGACATCCGGGAGCCGAGGGCTGTACTCGTAAAGCCGCTGGCTCTGATAGGCACTTCTGCTCAGCCAACCAGCTGCCATTTTTCAGGTAACCGCCGCCCAAGGTCCAGCTATATGAATAGACCAGCGGCAGCTGGCAACAGTAACATACATTCATGCAATGCACTGCAAGAATGTATGTTATTTGCGAGAGGGGGTGACGCTGCAGCGCCCTCTATAGACGGCCGCCATCACTGCAGTTAGTAAAAAGTAAAAACATTTTAAGCAAAATAAAAATTCTTAAAGGGCTGTTTTTTTTGTGACTACAGGAGAGGGCGGGGTGGCGCCCGGGCGCCCCCTATAGACGCCTCTTCCTGTCAAGGCCACACCCCTTGCGGTTTAAGACCCACCCTGAAATTTTCAAGTGGGGACACTAGTTCTGATGGCCTGGGGGGGCAATGGATTCTCTTAATTGGCATAGATTTCCTCTCACTTCCTGTTTGGCTATGGGACAGGAAGTGAAGGAAAATCTCTGCAATGGGACAGAGATGGTAAAAAATCCGAAGCGACCCCCGCCCCCCCCACAGTTGCAGAATGCCAACTGCCCACATACTGGAAGCAGTGCGGCCGATTTATGGGGGTGCTAAACTGATTTGCCCAACAGTGTAGCGCAAGCCGGCGGGGACACTGTCTGTGCTGCCTCCCTGCAAAGTACTGCCCTCGGCCTGGGCCTTGTTGGCCTAGGCTAGAATACGGCATTAAAGAAGGGCAAGCCAGCAACCAAAATGGCAGAAGAACATCTGTACGCAGGCCTTCCGCAAGGAGAGCCATCTGGCGCACGCGCGTGTGCACACGCGCGATTGACAGTGCGCGTACAAGGAGCACAAGGATGTCTGCAAGCCAAATACATATAGTAAAATGTATTAATATTTTAGAAACTGCCAACATTCACAACATGTTACGTTTCAAAGACACCTGCTATAAAGCCGAAATCGCACCCAAAAAATATTTTTTTTTTATTGCGGCTCATCAGCACCATACAGCCTCCAGAGGAACAGAACAAATCTAGATGATTACAAATGGAATTTGTTCACAGTACAGGATGAGAAGGAATAGTGTGATCAGTGATCACCTGTCTCTACTCTTTTACAAGTTGTCATTGATATTCAAATCTGGAAGAACAGCAAGCACTGAACACACACCAACGGATAATTATCATTATGGGTGATTAACCACTTAAGGATTCCTTCACGCCGATATACATCGGCAGAATGGCACGGCTGGGCACAATCACGTACCTGTACGTGCCTCTTTAAGCCCAGCCGTGGGGTCACGAGCGCGCCGGTCCGAAGCTCCGTGACCACGCCCGCGGGACCTGTGGACCCGATCGCCGCCAGTGTCCCGCAATCGGTCACCGGAGCTGAAGAACGGGGAGAGGTGAGTGTAAACACACCTTCCCCGTTCTTCACTGTGGCGCTGTCATCGATCGTCTGTTCCCTGATATAGGGAAAGACGATCAATGACGTCACACGTCCAGCCCCACCCCCTATAGTTAGAAACACACACGAGGTCACACTTAACCCCTACAATGCCCCCTAGTGGTTAACTCCTAAACTGCAATTGTAATTTTCACAGTAAACAATGCATTTTTATAGCACTTTTTGCTGTGAAAATGACAATGGTCCCAAAAATGTGTCAAAATTGTCCGATGTGTCCGCCATAATGTCGCAGTCACGAAAAAAATCGCTGATCGCCGCCATTAGTAGTAAAAAAAATATATATATTAATAAAAATGCAATAAACCTATCCCCTATTTTGTAAACGCTATACATTTTGCGCAAACCATTTGATAAATGCTTATTTCAATTTTTTTTTACCAAAAATAGGTCGAAGAATACGTATCGGCCTAAACTGAAGAAAAGAAACGTTTTTTTATATATTTTTGGGGGATATTTATTATAGCAAAAAGTTACAAATATTGATTTTTTTTCAAAATTGTCGCTCTATTTTTGTTTATAGCGCAAAAAAATAAAAACTGTAGAGGTGATCAAATACCACCAAAAGAAAGCTCTATTTTTGGGAAAAAAAAGGATGCCAATTTTGTTTGGAAGCCATGTCGCACGACCGCGCGCAATTGTCAGTTAAAAACCCCTTTGTTAACTGCCTTACTCGTAATCCGCAGTTCCACTCTATTTATATATATATATATATATATATATATATATATATATATATACCGTATTTATTGCGGTATAACGCGCTCCTGCGTATACCGCGCACCCCTAAAGTGACCCCCAATCCTGTGAAAAAAAAGTTATTTTTGTACTTACAGTTTTGGTGTCTTGCGCGGCGTCTATCGGCGGGTCCGGTGTCCTTCTGCGGCGAGTCCGGTGTCCTTCTGCGGCGGGTCCGGTGTCTTCTTCGGCGGGTCCGGTGTCCTCTTCGGCAGGTGCGGCGTCCTCGCGGCGTCCTCCCCGCTCGTTTCCTGCGCCGAGTTTTGAATACTACGCCAGCATATAGCCAGCGCAGTACACTCGCGCTGACGTCCTGTACGTCCAGGACGTGACCGCGGAAGAAGCCGAGACTGGCCAAATATACCCAGTTTACTCGGCGCGGGAAACCGGGTATCGGCGTATATCGCGCAACCACGATTTTGCCCTTATTTTCAGGGCAAAAAAGTGCGCGATATACGCCGATAAATACGGTATATATATATATATATATATATATATATATATATATATATATATATATATAAAAATGTATCTATACACCTAAAACCCACATACATAGGATAATTGCACTCTTATCACATGAATGATTTTATGACACAAAACTATTTCATTAGAACCAATCACATTTTTAATTAGCTGCGTTTATCCTCAGCAAGACTTTACATTTACAGGACAATAAAGTCAGTGTACAGCCAAGCAAAGAACACATTAGAACATAATAATTGGGCTCTGGGAAAGGATGATAGCATTATGTTGGGGCCACATGGAGGAAGCGATTGGTCCCCCATTAGTGTCTGTCTGGCGGCATGTGTGTGTGTAGGATGTCCTCACCTCCCGGGGAGAGGGAGGGGGCTCCTGGCACAGTGCGTCTGATGAGCCAGCTTTGCTTCTGTTCTCTCCCTGGATGGATCGTGGTCGGTTGCAGCTCTGCTCTAAACCATCATTATTCCCTCTTCACTGGATAATTGGGAGATTTCAGGAACTTAGAGACAGTGCGGTTGTGACAGGTCTGTGGAAAGCACAGACAGAGAAGAAACTGCTGTAATTAGCAGGAGTGCAACTGTACGCCTACGCATCATCTCCCCCCACCCAGAATCCTTCAGGACGCACAGTGCCTCAGCTGGAGTGACACTTACCCCCCCCCCCCTCGGCAGTCACTTAATATCCCTTTCTACAATGCATGTCCGCAGGCTTTACTTTGTATATGTAGAATTAATGGAACATTAGACGATCTTATCTACCGCTGTAGAATCGCACATGTTATCATTGACTTGTAGATTAAATAGACGCCAGGGATGGGGGAAAAAAACTACCTTGAGATACAAACGGGCTTGGATCACATTTCTAAGCAGTTAATTTTGCTTATAGATCTGACTATTCAGTGTTGAGTCTTTCAGGTTTCAGGCCTTGATTTGAATGTTCAGCTCTTCGCACACGCCCCCAAGCTGAGCGATTTAGGTGGGGGGGGCGGGCGAGGGCATCAAAAAGCTGGATGTTCGCTTTTGTCCTCCGTAGACCAGGCTGGTTCTGGCCTTAGGTTATATGGCCCTCTATGCAAAATGTCAGTACAATGTTCCTTCCCTTGTAGCCATTCGCTTTGGTGCCTTTCAAGAATCAAAATGGTCTTATCTGTGACACACGTATCAGTGTTGAGTCTTTCAGGTTTTCGGGCCTTGATTTGAATGTTCAACTCTCCGTAGACACCCCCAAGCTGACAGATTTGGGTGGGGAGGGCATCAAAAAGTTGGATGTTCGCTTTTGTCTTCGGTAGACCAGGCTGGCCGGATAGGAGTCTTCGGCACAGTTCTGGCCTTAGGTTATATGGCCCTCTATGCAAAATTTCAGTACAGTGTACCTTCCCTTGTAGCCATTTCCCTTTGGTGCCTGTCAAGAATCAAAATGGCCTTATCTGTGACACACGTATCAGTGTTGAGTCTTTCAGGTATCGGGCCTTGATTTGAATGTTCAGTTCTCTATGCAAAATTTCAATACAATGTTTCTTCCCCTGTAGCCATTTCCCTTTGGTGCCTGTCAAGAATCAAAAATGATGGCCTTATCTGTGGCACACTAATCAGTGTTGAGTCTTTCAGGTTTTCGGGCCTTGGTTTGAATGTTCAGCTCTGCGTAGACACCCCCAAGCTGAGCGATTTAGGTGGGGAGGGCGAGGGCATCAAAAATGTGGATGTTCGATTTTGTCCTCCGAAGACCATGCTGACTGGATCAGAGTCTTTGGCCCAGTTCTGGCCTTAGGTTATATGGCACTCTATGCAAAATTTCAACAAAATGTTCCTCCCCTTGTAGTCATTCGCTTTGGTGCCTGTCAAGAATCAAAAATGATGGCCTTATCTGTGACACACTAATCAGTGTTGTGTCTTTCAGGTTTCAGGCCTTGATTTGAATGTTCAGCTCTTCGTAGACACCCCCAAGCTGAGCGATTTAGGCGGAGAGGGCATCAAAAAGCTGGATGTTCGCTTTTGTCTTATGTAGACCAGGCTGGCCGAATAGGAGCCTTCGGCACAGTTTTTGCCTTAGGTTAGGTGTTTCTTCCCTTGTAGCCATTCCCTTTGGTGCCTGTCAAGAATTAAAAACTCCCCTGGTTGATTTTTACTTATAGGTAAGTCTATAACAGTGGTGGCCCACAGTGGTGAGCCCCCCTCCCCCAGAGTTTGACCAATAGAAATGCGATTTATAGAACGATTTATTTTTAAATAAATGATAATGTGACTAACATCTTAAACCCCAAACCCGCCCACTTTTGACCAAACATCGCCACGTGTCACTTCCAGTTTCCCAGGCAATCAAGAGGCCTGGAACGCGAAAAATGTTCATCAGCTGCCACTGGTCTATAATAAAGCTTACCTATAGGTACTGTAGCACAAGCCCTCTGGGACTTCTTGGCTTTACCTGCTCATCGGCACCACCAAGACCCTGTGAACATTCCAAACAAACTGACACTCTGGGTCCAGACATCTTTGCACCGCCTTCAAGTAATAAGTCAAACAACTCAGTGAGTTTATATTCTATTAACGTTTACTGGAATAACTCAAAGAAGATCTTGTTGCACAGAGCAGGTAATAGATCAAATGAGCTTTGAATAAAAGTCCTAGCTTAGCAGAATTCCTCTACAATAATACAAGTTAAGGCAATTTGGCAATAACAGTGTATTATATACACGTATGCACAATGGAGTACCACTTGAACATGACCTAAAAGAATAAACAAGAGTTAAGCATTAATTCTGGCAAGACTTCTTTTTTTTTTTTTTTTTGCAAATATTTTTATTTGGATTTTCAAATTACAGATAGAAAGGGTAAAAACAACCCCAGAACAGTTGTAAATATGCAGTATACTAGAGCAGTATGACATAAACAAACAAAAGTGATGACTAATACTGAAGCAACAAAAGAAAAAAGAAAAAGGCAACTGTAAAAGTAAAAGTAGAACCCTCAGGAGTAGTGTTGAGCAGAATATGCCATATTCGATTTCGCGATATATCTCGAATATATAGTCGAATATTCGAGATATATTCGCTAAATACGAATATTCGTGATATTTTTTTGGAATTAAATTATTGAGAATTTTCGCTATTGCGAATGCGAATTGCGAATGCGAATGCGAATATTCGAGAAATGCGGAAGGAGCACTCTGATTGGCTCAGAATATTCGTGATATATTACAATACACAATAATTGCGAATATTCGAGAAATGCGGAAGGAGCACTCTGATTGGCTCAGAATATTCGTGATATATTACAATACACAATAATTGCGAATATTCGAGAAATGCGGAAGGAGCACTCTGATTGGCTCAGAATATTCGTGATATATTACAATACAAAATAATTGCGAATATTCGAGAAATGCGGAATGGAGCACTCTGATTGGCTCAGAATATTCGTGATATATTACAATATAAAATAATTGCGAATATTCGAGAAATGCGGAATGGAGCACTCTGATTGGCTCAGAATATTCGTGATATATTACAATACAAAATAATTGCGAAATTTCGAGAAATGCGGAATGGAGCACTCTGATTGGCTCAGAATATTCGTGATATATTACAATATAAAATAATTGCGAATATTCGAGAAATGCGGAATGGAGCACTCTGATTGGCTCAGAATATTCGTGATATATTACAATACAAAATAATTGCGAAATTTCGAGAAATGCGGAATGGAGCACTCTGATTGGCTCAGAATATTCGTGATATATTACAATATAAAATAATTGCGAATATTCGAGAAATGCGGAATGGAGCACTCTGATTGGCTCACAATATTCGTGATATATTACAATACAAAATAATTGCGAAATTTCGAGAAATGCGGAATGGAGCACTCTGATTGGCTCAGAAAATTTGTGATATATTACAATATAAAATAATCGCGCGATATCGCTATTGCCGAATAATCGCATTGCGATTTTTCGGCAATATAAAATGAGCGCTGCAGCTACTCGGCCCAAGGTCTCTAATCATACCAGCAATGCTTTTAGACGTCGATGGGGATCTCTAGGATGTGATCTGTTCTTTTTTTTCTTTTTTTATTTTTTTTTTATTTTTTTTAAAGTGTATTTTTGTGCTTGAACTCGAGAGAGAGGAGGCGGACAGCAGGAGTTGGGAGTAGGCAGACCCTCCCCCCGGAGGCAATCGCCATCCTTCTCCATGCCCCTGGTGGCAATGGCGGGTGTGAAGGGGGGCCTCCCACTCACCCCGCCCTACCTGCTCCTCTTGGGAGCCCAACTGGGGCCCAACGGGACCCCAATGGGGCAGAGGGACTCCCCCTATGAGGGAGTGAGGGGGCCTAGCCCACCCAGCCAGCCCCGTAGGTCCTTCGCCTCTCTTTATTTTAAGAGACCGCATGGCCAAAGTGCATGTGTTTTAAACCAATTTCGTGTGCGTGCAAGTGTGGTGGTTTTTGTGGGGGGGGGGGGGGGGTGGGCGTACTAAGCACAGGCTTACCTTGCCTAGCACACCCACCGGGAGCCGGGCTGAGACCACCAAACTCAATTCACATGTAGCCGAGACCGGGATCCGAACCCTTGGCTGCAGAGGTGAATGGCTTGTCAGCGCAGTGCCAATCACGTTGAGCCACCGCAGCTCCCTGGATGTGATCTGTTCTAAAAAAAAAATTGAAAAAATTTGAATATTCGAAATAGCGAATATTCGCCGCGATATTCGTGTTATTCGCGAATACTCGAATATGCAATATTCGTAGCGAATATTCGCAATGCGAATATTCGTGAGCAACACTACTCAGGAGTAGAAGCAAGAAGCAAATACCAAAAACTGAATTTCATACAGTACGTATCGGCCTAACCATATCCATAGCTAGTGCAGCTACGGGACTTATTGGCTGTAGGTATAGGAAAGTGATGGAAGTCAAGAAGCTCCAATAAGCCATGGTCGCATTACGGTGGTCAAGAGGTAGAGGGATCAGATGAATGAATGAATGAATGAAAAACTTGTATAGCGCAACACATGCGAATTTAATCGCCTCTGGGCGCTTGTTGTTCCTTTCTCTTTTGAAATCAAAAGAGATGAGTCTTGATCTTTCTCCTGAATGCTAGGTGGTTCTCCTCCAACCGAATACTGGTCGGTAAAGCGTTCCATAGTCTGGGACCTTGGAGCGCGAATCTTCTTTTTCCTTTGGACTTAAAGTTGGCTTTCGGAATCTGGAGCAGATTTTGATTGGTGGATCGCAGAACGCGATTGGGATTGTGAGCTTTTATTTTTTCACATAGATAATGGGGGGCATTCCCATGAATACATCTATGCGTTAGGCAGAGAGTTTTAAAAACAATTCTGTCTTTTACTGGCAACCAGTGAAGGGATCTCAGAGAAGGTGAGATTGATTCCCATGGTTTTTTTCCAGTCACAAGTCTAGCGGCCGTATTTTGCACGACTTGAAGACGAGCGATTTGGTACTTGGGGAGTCCGAGGTAAAGAGCATTTGCATAGTCTAATCTTGAATTCACAATTGCTCCCACCACGACTGGTACGTCTTCTTTGGGGATGAAAGGAGTAACTCTGCGTAGTAGGCGTAGCAGATGGTGAGATCCGCTGACTACAGACCCTATTTGTGCATCCATTGTCATGTAGGAGTCAAAGATGACCCCAAGACTTTTGACTTTGGTGCTAGGGGTGATGATTTTGCCCAAAATGGGCGGGGGTATCCAAGTTGTCCCGGGTGATTCGTGCGCTTGGCGTGAAACAGTAGAAGTTCTGTTTTTGCTCCGTTGAGTTTTAGGTAACTCTTTGTCATCCAGTTCTCTATCAAAGAGAGGCATGTCTCTAGATTGAGGTGATGATCCTTTTTATTGCATATGCGGAAATACAGTTGCGTATCGTCTGCATATGAGTGATAAAGCAGTTTTTGGCTGCTAATTATTTCAAAAAGGGGACGAAGATAGATGTTGAATAACACCGGTGACAGAGGCGATCCTTGGGGGACTCCGCACGATACTGTGCATTTCTCGGAGGTGAAAGATCCCAACTTCACAGTTTGCGATCAGTTTTCCAAAAAAGAGGAGAACCAAGATAAGTCGCTTTCTGCGACTCTGGCTACTTCAACTAGTCGAGTCAGTAATAGCTTATGGTCTACAGTGTCGAAGGCTGCGCTTAGGTCCAACAGGACCAGGAGACAGGATTCGCCTTCGTCTGCGGCCTCGAGGGCCGAGATAGATCAGAGACCTTAAGGTGGCCCAATAAGTTGGTGAGGTCTCTTTTCAAGTACCAGTCGGTATAGCAAAATGGTTGCATGACTTCATGTAGGACCGTCCGAGTTAATGTGGCCACAATATAGGTACGCCATGTCGCGAAAAAACGGGAAGTAGAGCGAAAGTTTAGCATAATCGTGTCCAGCCTCTCCAAGTAAAAGAGCAATAGCATGGACCTTTTCACTGCTTCTAGCGTGGGTGGTTTTGGTGAAATCCAGTGGGACATAATAGTCCTGCGAGCAACTAGGAGGCATAGATGGGCCCATTGTGGAATATTGAGGGGCGCCAGTGCTGTTGTAGTGGATGCTGGTGGCGTAACAAGCATAATAACCCATCCTTCGGGATGTTAGTTTTATTGACTGTGCATATGTGGGCAATTACAGAGTCAAAGAATTTGGAGACAGCTGTACAGTCCCAGAGACGGTGCATCAATGTGGGGCGAGGCTGGGAGCACCAGGAGCATTGCGCTTGAGTTGGGCCTGCTTTATTGAAGCAAAACGGGAAATACGCTCTGTGTATGATCTTAAATTGTGTTTCACGCCATGTTTCCGATATAGTTAGGTTGCGAACATGTCTGTATCCCTCAAGGATTTTTTCCAGTAGATCATCGTCATCAAATAGGATGGACCATTTTTGGAACGGTGCGAGGTGATATTTTTCCGATTGGTGTTGGGCAAGACTTCTTAAGGGGAACCAAGGCCAGCCTATTTAGGTTTTAATCCTAATGAGAGATCAATCAATGAGGGCCCTTTAAGTAGTAATGACAGCAATGTTCCAGTTGCAGGCCTGATGGTCTTCCCCAGCAGTCAGAGCTCATTAACTATATCCAATAAGGTGCAGTAACAAGGCAATGGTAATTCTTGGGATGGTTGTCTGTATACAGTGTTCAAAGTAAAGTGTTCCCATGGTAAATCTGTCTGTACACAGTGTCCCAGTGAAGCAACAAAGAAAGGTTCGCAAAGGTGGGCAATTACCCTCTCAGCAAAGACCAGGCTGATTTAATGCCTTCTGAACAGCGGCTCCCAGAAAGGGGTCCTTGGAGCAGGTCCCCTTTTGACGATTATCTGATTCAAAGCACGAAGCGTGGGTTGTTGGACTGTCGAGGTGATGCTGGATATATATTCGATGAATAGTAAGCAGTGCTAGAACCTTCTTAGCTGGGTTGGAATGTTGTACACCGCGTGGTAGGGCTCGACCTCACTCTCCCTGTACAGAGAGGTCCGTCACACCCAACCCAGGCCCAGGAAGAAGACAGCGTGGGGTGGGTCTCTGGCCTTTTATAGCTCTTCCCAGCAATCTCTCTGATGGTAGCAAAGATCCTTGGGATATGTAGTCCAGGTGTATAGTCATGCGGAGCAATTGCCATTCTGAGGAACTACTAATCCCACAATCCCTTTGGTTTGGCTCACAAACATGTCAGTAAGTGACACTGGGCACTAGAGGGACAATTAGTCCCTCTAGTACCCAGAACAAATTGTACAGTAAACGTTGTCTATACTAACTACTCGTTAGTTCAACATGACTGCAAGTACATGCAAAACACTAAAAAAGTTTAAAAAAAAAAAGGACCATCACACATTGAAAAACCTTGGTATGCCTTGTTGGCTTCTGTTTTTTTATATTAACTACTTCAGCTTTTCGAACATACGTACGTCCAAAGAATGAGCCGTTAATCAGAGCTTGTGCCACATCTCTTGAGCCGGCTTCTGGGTTCCCCCTCTTCCCCACTGGTGACCTCCCCCTGCGTTCCCAGGGCTTTCCCGCTCACAACCGCCAGCTTCAGGAATGAGAGTTGGGAAAGACCGAGGCATATCCATTCCTGAACACCACCTGTAAACAAAGAAACCGGTGATGATTTTGGCACTTCCAGTTTCAGACCCACTTCTTGAAATTACCGACTGTCCCTGCAAATTGGGGACATCTGGTCACCCTACTCCAGACCTCATCACATTCCAATCGGCCCATGCCTATGATGATAGCCATATTTGCCAAAGGGATGACAGGGGAGGTGGCATGTAGTGAAAGTCTCAAATTAGAGTACATATCACAGCCTTATAATTTTATGTCTATAGGAACCTTTGCTTGAGATTGTATACAATTCAATAGCATACTAGTCCCAGTGTACCAAGTGCTTCAGACTGCTGAGTTACTCTTTGTATGGCATCCTAAATAAAAATGTATTGGATACTACAGACAGGTTTATAGTACATGCTAGCTTAAAAGTCGTAGGATTTATTACTGAAACCTGCCTTGTGTTCTCCTTTAAGCAGGGGCGGACTGGGCCGTGGGGCAGAGATGCATTCTCCCCCTGGGCTGCTCTTATATGCTGTAAAAAGGCGCTGTGTCGCCAGCTCAGAACCGCACATGCGCAGTTTGTGAGCTGGCCGAGTGCGGCATCTCCATCCAGTACTGTGAGCGATGTCTCAGGGCTGGCAGTCTGTGTACAGAGCACAGCACAGCCCCGCCCAGCCCCTCCCTCCTTCACACGAATTGGCTGGCAGAGGTTGGACCTGCTCTCTTTCCCCACCCACACTCTGATCAACCCGAGGATGTGTGAGAATGTGTGGGCGGGAAAGTTCAACCTGAGCAGTCGGACTCGGCTGGAATACAGTGAGTGTCCTCGGAGGCTGGGACCATACAAGTAATTGAGCTCCTCCTCCCTCCCCTCTCTGCAGCTAAAGATTGTTTTTCCCTAGCAGCCTGTGACAGTACCTTGCTTGCCCTAGGTGTTATTATGAGTGTGGCTCACACGGGTCTGCATGGCTAGTGTGTTTCTCTGCAGTGCTGGGGATGTACTGACAGTATTTTGCCTGCATGTTGGCCAGCCCTATTCCCATAGAGGCTGCACATTTTTACTGCATATTCTGAAAGTGCACAAAACATCCTGAATGCTGCATCTTTGTGTGCAGAATCCAGAAAATGCAGCAAAAATGTGCAACCTAAAAGAAATCTGAGGGACTATGATTATGGAAAACTGGCAGTAAACCCTTGTGAGCCACAAGACACAATTCACAATTCACTTGCAGCAGGCACTGCCACTTCACTAAAGAGTTACAGGCAGAGGAGGTGATATCACATTTCATCCATGTCTGTTTTAACCCCCTAAATACCAATCCCTCCAAATAATGGCACAATTCACTTTCCACTCCACCTTGTTTCCATTACTCTCAGTAGGTATTTTATTCTTTGCACATCTTTTACCTAAAGAGTTCTGGAAATAAGGTGGAGTTCAAAGTGAATTCCTACACCTTAGTGGAGCACTGCAGCAGCGCATTGCCAGCGGTATAGCCATGCTGTCCCATTGTTTTCAATGGGCAGGAGCGGTGGAGGAGTGGTAAACACACCGCTCCTTCACCACTCCAAAGATCCAGCTAGCAGGACTTTTTTTTACTGTCCTGCTAGCGCAACACTGCAGTGTGAAAGCCCTCGGCATTCACACTGGAGACAATGGAGCAGCTTGTTTGAGAGCAGATTGCAGGCGCTATTTTTAACGATATAGCGCCTGCAATACTCCCTCAGCGTGAAAGGGGTCAAAGCCACCATAGACAGATTTATTTTCTGCTGATCCAGCAGAATTTCGATCTTTCTATGTGCAGAATGTGGTTTTATAGAATTCAATATATCAACTGACTTCAGTACAACCAGCGTCTTTTTTCTTTTTTTTTTTGGCGATCACTGCTGGCAGCTATAGGCTGGAAAACGTTCTGTGGGCAATGTGGAGCAGTCTCTCTCTCTCTCTGTGCAAGCAGTGTCAAGCGGTCTCTCTCTCTCTGTGCAAGCAGTGTCAAGCGGTCTCTCTCTCTCTGTGCAGGCAGTGTCAAGCGGTCTCTCTCTGTGCAGGCAGTGTGAAGCGGTCTCTCTCTCTCTCTGTGCAGGCAGTGTCAAGCGGTCTCTCTCTCTCTCTGTGCAGGCAGTGTGAAGCGGTCTCTCTCTCTCTCTCTGTGCAGGCAGTGTCAAGTGACCTCTCTCTCTGTACAGGCAGTGTCAAGCGGTCTTTCTCTCTCTCTGTACAGGCAGTGTCAAGCGGTCTCTCTTTCTCTCTGTGCAGGCAGTGTCAAGTGACCTCTCTCTCTGTGCAGGCAGTGTCAAGTGACCTCTCTCTCTGTGCAGGCAGTGTCAAGTGACCTCTCTCTCTGTACAGGCAGTGTCAAGTGACCTCTCTCTCTGTACAGGCAGTGTCAAGCGGTCTCTCTCTCTGTACAGGCAGTGTCAAGCGGTCTCTCTCTCTCTCTCTCTCTCTGTACAGGCAGTGTCAAGTGACCTCTCTCTCTCTCTGTACAGGCAGTGTAAAGTGGTCTCTCTCTCTCTGTACAGGCAGTGTCAAGTGACCTCTCTCTCTCTGTACAGACAGTGTAAAGCGGTCTCTCTCTCTCTGTACAGGCAGTGTCAAGTGACCTCTCTCTCTGTGCAGGCAGTGCCAAGTGACCTCTCTCTCTCTCTGTGCAGGCAGTGTCAAGTGACCTCTCTCTCTATGTACAGGCAGTCTCAAGCGGTCTCTCTCTCTCTCTGTGCAGGCAGTTTCAAGCGGTCTCTCTCTCTCTGTACAGGCAGTGCCATGTGACCTCTCTCTCTATGTACAGGCAGTCTCAAGCGGTCTCTCTCTCTCTCTCTGTGCAGGCAGTGCCAAGTGACCTCTCTCTCTCTGTACAGGCAATGCCAAGTGGCCTCTCTCTCTCTCTCTGTGCAGGCAGTGTCAAGCGGTCTCTCTCTCTCTCTGTGCAGACAGTGTCAAATGATCTCTCTCTCTCTCTGGGGCAATGTGGAGCAGTCTCCCTCTCTCTCTCTCGCTCTCTGTGTGGTTCAATGGGCCACTTGACTGGACTTGCCCCCCAGGCCTACGGCTGCCAGTCCTCCCCTGCCTTTAAGGGTAACTGAGATATCAGGGTAGAAATGATAATAGCACTTGTACTCCAAGAACTACGGCTTTGTCTGAATAAATACGCTCATTGCTTCCAGATTTATGAGCTGCCAGGAATATTACCATTTGTATTACAGCGTTTTTGAATGACAAAATTAAACTCAATCGATAGGCTGTATAAATTCAGATTACAGATGAACTCTGCATCTATACAACTAGGCACCTTTGAGGTTTGTGGAATGTTTCATTTTGTGTATGGAGACCATATGTCTGGCAATCTGCCACCATGGATTGTCAACCAAAACGTACAGAATAAGGATCAACTTGGAGCCGTTTCATAAATGTTTTTTATTGGTGAGTGGTAAGTGTCTCTTCAAAGAGTTTCCCTGGAGTTTATAGAAAAAAGCAGTGCAGCGCTACAAAACAAAACCAAAAACATAAAATATAAAAATATAAAATATCAGTCCAAAAAAGTGATCAATTGGAGTGGTCAAGCAGACTCTTGCGCCTCACTGAGGTGTTCAGATGTAACAACTACAGCAAACTGGTGTCCTCAAATGGTAGTACATGCCGCTCACCTGAACAGATGGACCTGTATGTGAACAGCAGGTCAAAAGCGCTATCCCTCACAAAAGGAGGATTTGGAGTTCAGCGATGTCTCCTTGGAAGCTCTTAGTGGTAGATGGTCAGCCGGAATATACTCTCACGTGAAAGGTGTCATGAAAAGGTTAAAAGATGACACATAGTGCTTTCCGTATAATCACAATGGCATAAAAAATTTATTAAAAAAGAAAAGCACTCACAAATAAAGCACTATGTCCTAGTGCATGGATACGAGTGTACAGCAAATAAAAGAACCAGGTAGGTGGCTGTCCTGACATCAAATGAAAAGCCCCCCGCACGCGTATCGTCCACAGGTGCAGGACTTCTTCAGCGGATAAGGGGCTAATGTGTCAGGATTCATTATATGGCAGCAAAAAACCTGATTAGGCCAATTAAAACAAGCTCCGCCCCCCAGGGTGAGTATACATCCACCACTGAATAATAGACATACGATTATCACAGCAACGGTGGAAAGTATCAAAATAACACAAGCAAACAAAATGATCTGCACATGTCATAATGGTAAGCAGAGGGGTATGTTCAAATACACATAAGCAATCCTTGGAGTTTGCTACTGTCAGTCCTATGAATATAACACAACAAAGTTCAATCTTTTTTAATGAGTCAGTCAACCAAAAATTAGAAGTAAAGTTTTAAGTGCTTCATCTGGGCGGAATTACCCAGATAAATCTTCTGAAGAGATTTCCCTGCAATAGTTCCTGGCTTGGTTACTTTCTACCGTAATTCCTGGCTTGGGTGCTTTCTACCATAGTTCCTGGCTTGGTTGCCGTCTACCATAGTTCCTGGCTTGGTTACTTTCTACCATAGTTCCTGGCTTGGTTACTTTCTACCATAGTTCCTGGCTTGGTTGCTTTTTTTACCATAGTTCCTGGCTTGGATTTTTTTGCAATGGCTCTATGCTTGAATTCTTTTCACCACTGTATCTTGCTTCCTTCCTTTCTAGCATAGCTCTTGGCGTGGTTACTTGCTCATATAGCTCCAGGCTTTCTAACATAGTCCCTGCCTTTGCACCTTTTCACAAAGCTTCTGGCTTAAACCATTTCCACAATAGCTCCTGGCTTGGTTTCTTTCTACCATAGCTCCTGACTTGGTTCCTTTCAACCATAGCTCTTGACTTGGTTCCTTTCTACCATAGCTCCTGGCTTGGTTTCTTTCTACCATAGCTCCTGGCTTGGTTCCTTTCAACCATAGCTCCTGACTTAGTTCCTTTCCACCATAGCTCCTGGCTTGGTTTCTTTCTACCATAGCTCCTGGCTTGGTTCCTTTCCATAGCGCCTGGCTTGGTTCTTTTTCCACCATAGCTCTTGGCTTGACTACTTTCTACCATAGTCTCTTGCTTGAATTCTTTACACAATAGCCCCTGGCTTAAATCTTTTATATAATAGCTCCTGGCTTGGATTCTTTCCACCATAACTCCTGGCTTGGCTTCCTTCTACAATAGCTCCAAGCTTGGTTCCTTTCCATAGCGCCTGGCTTGGTTCTTTTCCACCATAGCCCTTGGCTTGACTTCTTTCTACCATAGTCCCTTGCTTGGATCCATTATACAATAGCTCCTGGCTTAAATCGTTTATATAAAAGCTCCTGGCTTGGTTTCTTTCTACCATAGATCCTGGCTTGGATCCTTTCCACCATAGTTCCTGGCTTGGTTCCTTTCTACCATAGCTCCTGGCTTGGTTACTCTCCATAGCTCCTGGCTTGGTTCCTTTCTACCATAGCTCTTGGCTTGACTACTTTCTAAAGTAGTCTATCGCTTGGATCCTTCATACAATAGCTCCTGGATTAATTTGTTTATATAATAGCTCCTGGATTAATTTGTTTATATAATAGCTCCTGGATTGGATCCTTTCCAACATAGTTCCTGGCTTGGTTTCTTTCTACCATAGCTCCTGGCTTGGTTCCTTTCCACCATAGCTCTTAAATTGGTTCCTTTCTACCATAGCTCCTGGCTTGGTTCCTTTCTACCATAGCTCCTGGCTTGGTTTCTTTCTACCATAGCTCTTGACTTGGTTCCTTTCTACCATAGCTCCTGGCTTGGTTTCTTTCTACCATAGCTCCTGGCTTGGTTCCTTTCCACCATAGCTCTTGACTTGGTTCCTTTCTACCATAGCTCCTGGCTTGGTTCCTTTCCACCATAGCTCTTGACTTGGTTCCTTTCTACCATAGCTCCTGGCTTGCTTTCTTTCTACCATAGCTCCTAACTTGGTTCCTTTCCACCATAGCTCCTGACTTGGTTCCTTTCAACCATAGCTCCTGACTTAGTTCCTTTCCACCATAGCTCCTGGCTTGGTTTCTTTCTACCATAGCTCCTGGCTTGGTTCCTTTCCATAGCGCCTGGCTTGGTTCTTTTTCCACCATAGCTCTTGGCTTGACTACTTTCTACCATAGTCTCTTGCTTGAATTCTTTACACAATAGCCCCTGGCTTAAATCTTTTATATAATAGCTCCTGGCTTGGATTCTTTCCACCATAACTCCTGGCTTGGCTTCCTTCTACAATAGCTCCAAGCTTGGTTCCTTTCCATAGCGCCTGGCTTGGTTCTTTTCCACCATAGCCCTTGGCTTGACTTCTTTCTACCATAGTCCCTTGCTTGGATCCATTATACAATAGCTCCTGGCTTAAATCGTTTATATAAAAGCTCCTGGCTTGGTTTCTTTCTACCATAGATCCTGGCTTGGATCCTTTCCACCATAGTTCCTGGCTTGGTTCCTTTCTACCATAGCTCCTGGCTTGGTTACTCTCCATAGCTCCTGGCTTGGTTCCTTTCTACCATAGCTCTTGGCTTGACTACTTTCTAAAGTAGTCTATCGCTTGGATCCTTCATACAATAGCTCCTGGATTAATTTGTTTATATAATAGCTCCTGGATTAATTTGTTTATATAATAGCTCCTGGATTGGATCCTTTCCAACATAGTTCCTGGCTTGGTTTCTTTCTACCATAGCTCCTGGCTTGGTTCCTTTCCACCATAGCTCTTAAATTGGTTCCTTTCTACCATAGCTCCTGGCTTGGTTCCTTTCTACCATAGCTCCTGGCTTGGTTTCTTTCTACCATAGCTCTTGACTTGGTTCCTTTCTACCATAGCTCCTGGCTTGGTTTCTTTCTACCATAGCTCCTGGCTTGGTTCCTTTCCACCATAGCTCTTGACTTGGTTCCTTTCTACCATAGCTTCTGGCTTGGTTCCTTTCCACCATAGCTCTTGACTTGGTTCCTTTCTACCATAGCTCCTGGCTTGCTTTCTTTCTACCATAGCTCCTAACTTGGTTCCTTTCCACCATAGCTCCTGACTTGGTTCCTTTCCACCATAGCTCCTGGCTTGGTTTCTTTCTACCATAGCTCCTGGCTTGGTTTCTTTCTACCATAGCTCCTGGCTTGGTTCCTTTCCATAGCGCCTGGCTGGGTTCTTTTTCCACCATAGCTCTTGGCTTGACTACTTTCTACCATAGTCTCTTGCTTGAATCCTTTACACAATAGCCTCTGGCTTAAATCTTTTATATAAAAGCTCCTGGCCTGGATTCTTTCCACCATAGCTCCTGGCTTGGATTCTTTCCACCATAGCTCCTGGCTTGGTTTCCTTCTACCATAGTTCCTGGCTTGGTTCCTTTCCATAGTGCCTGGCTTGGTTCTTTTCCACCATAGCCCTTGGCTTGACTACTTTCTACCATAGTCCCTTGCTTGGATCCATTATACAATAGCTCCTGGCTTAAATCTTTTATACAATAGCTCCTGGCTTGGTTTCTTTCTACCATAGCTCCTGGCTTGGATCCTTTCCACCATAGTTCCTGGCTTGGTTCCTTTCTACCATAGCTCCTGGCTTGGTTACTCTCCATAGCTCCTGGCTTGGTTCCTTTCTACAATAGCTCCAAGCTTGGTTCCTTTCCATAGCGCCTGGCTTGGTTCTTTTCCACCATAGCCCTTGGCTTGACTTCTTTCTACCATAGTCCCTTGCTTGGATCCATTATACAATAGCTCCTGGCTTAAATCTTTTATATAATAGCTCCTGGCTTGGTTTCTTTCTACCATAGATCCTGGCTTGGATCCTTTCCACCATAGTTCCTGGCTTGGTTCCTTTCTACCATAGCTCCTGGCTTGGTTACTCTCCATAGCTCCTGGCTTGGTTCCTTTCTACCATAGCTCTTGGCTTGACTACTTTCTAAAGTAGTCTATCGCTTGGATCCTTCATACAATAGCTCCTGGATTAATTTGTTTATATAATAGCTCCTGGATTAATTTGTTTATATAATAGCTCCTGGATTGGATCCTTTCCAACATAGTTCCTGGCTTGGTTTCTTTCTACCATAGCTCCTGGCTTGGTTCCTTTCCACCATAGCTCTTAAATTGGTTCCTTTCTACCATAGCTCCTGGCTTGGTTCCTTTCTACCATAGCTCCTGGCTTGGTTTCTTTCTACCATAGCTCTTGACTTGGTTCCTTTCTACCATAGCTCCTGGCTTGGTTCCTTTCCACCATAGCTCTTAAATTGGTTCCTTTCTACCATAGCTCCTGGCTTGGTTCCTTTCTACCATAGCTCCTGGCTTGGTTTCTTTCTACCATAGCTCTTGACTTGGTTCCTTTCTACCATAGCTCCTGGCTTGGTTCCTTTCTACAATAGCTCCAAGCTTGGTTCCTTTCCATAGCGCCTGGCTTGGTTCTTTTCCACCATAGCCCTTGGCTTGACTTCTTTCTACCATAGTCCCTTGCTTGGATCCATTATACAATAGCTCCTGGCTTAAATCTTTTATATAATAGCTCCTGGCTTGGTTTCTTTCTACCATAGATCCTGGCTTGGATCCTTTCCACCATAGTTCCTGGCTTGGTTCCTTTCTACCATAGCTCCTGGCTTGGTTACTCTCCATAGCTCCTGGCTTGGTTCCTTTCTACCATAGCTCTTGGCTTGACTACTTTCTAAAGTAGTCTATCGCTTGGATCCTTCATACAATAGCTCCTGGATTAATTTGTTTATATAATAGCTCCTGGATTAATTTGTTTATATAATAGCTCCTGGATTGGATCCTTTCCAACATAGTTCCTGGCTTGGTTTCTTTCTACCATAGCTCCTGGCTTGGTTCCTTTCCACCATAGCTCTTAAATTGGTTCCTTTCTACCATAGCTCCTGGCTTGGTTCCTTTCTACCATAGCTCCTGGCTTGGTTTCTTTCTACCATAGCTCTTGACTTGGTTCCTTTCTACCATAGCTCCTGGCTTGGTTCCTTTCCACCATAGCTCTTAAATTGGTTCTTTCTACCATAGCTCCTGGCTTGGTTCCTTTCTACCATAGCTCCTGGCTTGGTTTCTTTCTACCATAGCTCTTGACTTGGTTCCTTTCTACCATAGCTCCTGGCTTGGTTCCTTTCCACCATAGCTCTTGACTTGGTTCCTTTCTACCATAGCTCCTGGCTTGGTTCCTTTCCACCATAGCTCTTGACTTGGTTCCTTTCTACCATAGCTCCTGGCTTGGTTCCTTTCCACCATAGCTCTTGACTTGGTTCCTTTCCACCATAGCTCCTGGCTTGGTTTCTTTCTACCATAGCTCCTGGCTTGGTTTCTTTCTACCATAGCTCCTGGCTTGGTTCCTTTCCATAGCGCCTGGCTGGGTTCTTTTTCCACCATAGCTCTTGGCTTGACTACTTTCTACCATAGTCTCTTGCTTGAATCCTTTACACAATAGCCTCTGGCTTAAATCTTTTATATAAAAGCTCCTGGCCTGGATTCTTTCCACCATAGCTCCTGGCTTGGATTCTTTCCACCAAAGCTCCTGGCTTGGTTTCCTTCTACCATAGTTCCTGGCTTGGTTCCTTTCCATAGTGCCTGGCTTGGTTCTTTTCCACCATAGCCCTTGGCTTGACTACTTTCTACCATAGTCCCTTGCTTGGATCCATTATACAATAGCTCCTGGCTTAAATCTTTTATACAATAGCTCCTGGCTTGGTTTCTTTCTACCATAGCTCCTGGCTTGGTTCCTTTCTACCATAGCTCTTGGCTTGACTACTTTCTAAAGTAGTCTATCGCTTGGATCCTTCATACAATAGCTCCTGGATTAATTTGTTTATATAATAGCTCCTGGATTAATTTGTTTATATAATAGCTCCTGGATTGGATCCTTTCCAACATAGTTCCTGGCTTGGTTTCTTTCTACCATAGCTCCTGGCTTGGTTCCTTTCCACCATAGCTCTTAAATTGGTTCCTTTCTACCATAGCTCCTGGCTTGGTTCCTTTCTACCATAGCTCCTGGCTTGGTTTCTTTCTACCATAGCTCTTGACTTGGTTCCTTTCTACCATAGCTCCTGGCTTGGTTTCTTTCTACCATAGCTCCTGGCTTGGTTCCTTTCCACCATAGCTCTTGACTTGGTTCCTTTCTACCATAGCTTCTGGCTTGGTTCCTTTCCACCATAGCTCTTGACTTGGTTCCTTTCTACCATAGCTCCTGGCTTGCTTTCTTTCTACCATAGCTCCTAACTTGGTTCCTTTCCACCATAGCTCCTGACTTGGTTCCTTTCCACCATAGCTCCTGGCTTGGTTTCTTTCTACCATAGCTCCTGGCTTGGTTTCTTTCTACCATAGCTCCTGGCTTGGTTCCTTTCCATAGCGCCTGGCTGGGTTCTTTTTCCACCATAGCTCTTGGCTTGACTACTTTCTACCATAGTCTCTTGCTTGAATCCTTTACACAATAGCCTCTGGCTTAAATCTTTTATATAAAAGCTCCTGGCCTGGATTCTTTCCACCATAGCTCCTGGCTTGGATTCTTTCCACCATAGCTCCTGGCTTGGTTTCCTTCTACCATAGTTCCTGGCTTGGTTCCTTTCCATAGTGCCTGGCTTGGTTCTTTTCCACCATAGCCCTTGGCTTGACTACTTTCTACCATAGTCCCTTGCTTGGATCCATTATACAATAGCTCCTGGCTTAAATCTTTTATACAATAGCTCCTGGCTTGGTTTCTTTCTACCATAGCTCCTGGCTTGGATCCTTTCCACCATAGTTCCTGGCTTGGTTCCTTTCTACCATAGCTCCTGGCTTGGTTACTCTCCATAGCTCCTGGCTTGGTTCCTTTCTACAATAGCTCCAAGCTTGGTTCCTTTCCATAGCGCCTGGCTTGGTTCTTTTCCACCATAGCCCTTGGCTTGACTTCTTTCTACCATAGTCCCTTGCTTGGATCCATTATACAATAGCTCCTGGCTTAAATCTTTTATATAATAGCTCCTGGCTTGGTTTCTTTCTACCATAGATCCTGGCTTGGATCCTTTCCACCATAGTTCCTGGCTTGGTTCCTTTCTACCATAGCTCCTGGCTTGGTTACTCTCCATAGCTCCTGGCTTGGTTCCTTTCTACCATAGCTCTTGGCTTGACTACTTTCTAAAGTAGTCTATCGCTTGGATCCTTCATACAATAGCTCCTGGATTAATTTGTTTATATAATAGCTCCTGGATTAATTTGTTTATATAATAGCTCCTGGATTGGATCCTTTCCAACATAGTTCCTGGCTTGGTTTCTTTCTACCATAGCTCCTGGCTTGGTTCCTTTCCACCATAGCTCTTAAATTGGTTCCTTTCTACCATAGCTCCTGGCTTGGTTCCTTTCTACCATAGCTCCTGGCTTGGTTTCTTTCTACCATAGCTCTTGACTTGGTTCCTTTCTACCATAGCTCCTGGCTTGGTTCCTTTCCACCATAGCTCTTAAATTGGTTCCTTTCTACCATAGCTCCTGGCTTGGTTCCTTTCTACCATAGCTCCTGGCTTGGTTTCTTTCTACCATAGCTCTTGACTTGGTTCCTTTCTACCATAGCTCCTGGCTTGGTTCCTTTCTACAATAGCTCCAAGCTTGGTTCCTTTCCATAGCGCCTGGCTTGGTTCTTTTCCACCATAGCCCTTGGCTTGACTTCTTTCTACCATAGTCCCTTGCTTGGATCCATTATACAATAGCTCCTGGCTTAAATCTTTTATATAATAGCTCCTGGCTTGGTTTCTTTCTACCATAGATCCTGGCTTGGATCCTTTCCACCATAGTTCCTGGCTTGGTTCCTTTCTACCATAGCTCCTGGCTTGGTTACTCTCCATAGCTCCTGGCTTGGTTCCTTTCTACCATAGCTCTTGGCTTGACTACTTTCTAAAGTAGTCTATCGCTTGGATCCTTCATACAATAGCTCCTGGATTAATTTGTTTATATAATAGCTCCTGGATTAATTTGTTTATATAATAGCTCCTGGATTGGATCCTTTCCAACATAGTTCCTGGCTTGGTTTCTTTCTACCATAGCTCCTGGCTTGGTTCCTTTCCACCATAGCTCTTAAATTGGTTCCTTTCTACCATAGCTCCTGGCTTGGTTCCTTTCTACCATAGCTCCTGGCTTGGTTTCTTTCTACCATAGCTCTTGACTTGGTTCCTTTCTACCATAGCTCCTGGCTTGGTTCCTTTCCACCATAGCTCTTAAATTGGTTCCTTTCTACCATAGCTCCTGGCTTGGTTCCTTTCTACCATAGCTCCTGGCTTGGTTTCTTTCTACCATAGCTCTTGACTTGGTTCCTTTCTACCATAGCTCCTGGCTTGGTTCCTTTCCACCATAGCTCTTGACTTGGTTCCTTTCTACCATAGCTCCTGGCTTGGTTCCTTTCCACCATAGCTCTTGACTTGGTTCCTTTCTACCATAGCTCCTGGCTTGGTTCCTTTCCACCATAGCTCTTGACTTGGTTCCTTTCCACCATAGCTCCTGGCTTGGTTTCTTTCTACCATAGCTCCTGGCTTGGTTTCTTTCTACCATAGCTCCTGGCTTGGTTCCTTTCCATAGCGCCTGGCTGGGTTCTTTTTCCACCATAGCTCTTGGCTTGACTACTTTCTACCATAGTCTCTTGCTTGAATCCTTTACACAATAGCCTCTGGCTTAAATCTTTTATATAAAAGCTCCTGGCCTGGATTCTTTCCACCATAGCTCCTGGCTTGGATTCTTTCCACCAAAGCTCCTGGCTTGGTTTCCTTCTACCATAGTTCCTGGCTTGGTTCCTTTCCATAGTGCCTGGCTTGGTTCTTTTCCACCATAGCCCTTGGCTTGACTACTTTCTACCATAGTCCTTGCTTGGATCCATTATACAATAGCTCTGGCTTAAATCTTTTATACAATAGCTCCTGGCTTGGTTTCTTTCTACCATAGCTCCTGGCTTGGTTCCTTTCTACCATAGCTCCTGTCTTGGTTAATTTCATAGCTCCTGGCTTGGTTCCTTTCTACCATAGCTCTTGGCTTGACTATAGTGATGAGCGGAATACGCCATATTCGAATTTCGCGATATTTCCGCGAATATTTCAAAGCAGAAATATTTCGCGAATATTAGTTAATATCGAATATTCGTGATATTTTCTAAAAAAAAAATTGCGAAATTTTTTTT
>JAJQKJ010000364.1:0-127493 GCA_029574335.1 Rana kukunoris
TGCCAGTACCTTGCCCAGTGGCGGTCCGCAGATCCTCTCCCGTGCCCTTCTCCGTGCCCTCTTCCTTAGGCGCTCATCTAAAGTCAGTAGTATGGCTATGAGCAAAATTGAGTGCCCTGGCATGGTGGCATACAGTTGTTGTCTGCAAGTGAGGCTGCTCAGCTCGTCCCTAACGGTGTTGCTTTTGCTGACATGTAGGATGGATTGTCTAAATTTAAGCAAGCTTTTATAGGGCCAGATTCACGAACACTTGCGCTGTGAGTATTTGTGATATGCCAGCCGCGTGGAACAGTGATGATGCCGCCGTCGTTTCTATGTGCGCCGTACCCACCAAACTAGATGCGCCCAATAACGTCTCATTTGCGACCGCGGCGAACGTTCCCGACGCCAAGAGTATCGTCAGCGTTTATTTTCGCTGGGCGCATCAGTCGCGCCCATTGATTTCCCCTGCAAATATGCAAATGAGGAGTTTTTCCCAATTCACGAACGGATTAGCACCATACGCTGGCTACATGCGCCGCGCGTATCTGTCCGTCCGGCGCAAAGTTATTTCTACAAAAGGCTGCTTTATCTTTACTCCAGACGGTCACAGGTCAGCAGGAGAGCAGCTACAGCAGCGTTACCGACGATAGAGCTAGCTGAGCACCCCCACTTGCAAGGACAACACCTCTGTGTGCCAACATGCCAGGGGCACTCGTGGTCCTAGAACTACTGATGGGTCCCCTGGAACCAAGAAGGCGGGCACGTGAGAGGATATACCGCACTCGTATGAACCTCTTTGGCATGGGGGATGAGGAGGTGTATCGCCTATTCAGATTCAGCCCAGATGCAAACTTGAACTAACCACAACCCTGCAGGATGACATCACCAGCAAACACACCGATCACAAGCAGTGCAACCACTGGTGAAGGTCCTGGCAACACCTCATTTCCTAGCAAGTGGATCATTCCAGCGTACAAGTGGAGTGGTGGCTGGGATGTCACAATCCTCCATAAGCAGATGGTGCACCAGGTTGTCCTGCAATCCTCAGACGCATGTCCAACCAGTTCATCAGACCAACCACTGAGGAGCTACGTCAGAAGGCAATGACAGATTTCTACAACATTGCCAGATTCCCACGCACTGTGGGGGCCATTGATTGCACACATGTGGCCCTACAGCCCCCCAGTGCCACAGAGCACATATACCGCAATCGGAAGCATTGGCATTCCATCAACGTACAGGTGATAGCTGATGCCCAACGCCTCATATGGCACGTCCGTGCCAAACAACCCGGGTCCAGCCATGACAGTTTCATATACCGTCAGAGCCCCATCCCAGCAGAATTTAACCAGAACATGTATGGGGACAGCTGGCTGGTTGGTGAGTGACAAGAGTCAGGCATGACTATCCCCTCCCGTGATGCACAACAGAAATCGCACATGCATGACTAACATTCTCCTGTCTTTTACCTTACAGGTGACTCTGCATATGCATTGGGACCCCATCTAATGACTCCTTTCCGGAACCCCCCAAACCAGAGGAGAGAGAAAATACAATGAAGCACACATCAAAACCCGTGCAGTGGTTGAGCAAACATTGGGCTCCTGAAGTCCCGTTTTCCGATGCTTGGATAAGTCTGGGGGGGCCCTATTGTATTCCCCTACCTTTGTGTGTCAGATCATCGGTGCATGTTGCATACTCCATAACTTTGCTATGAAAAAAGGCCTGCATATTGACATACGTGATGACCTGACCCCCGACCCACACAGTCCCCACCTGCCAGAGGACACCCAGTCTGCTGATGGAAGAGCAGTCAGGAGGGTCCTCGCCGTAGGCATCTTTGGACACTAAACCAAAACATTAATAACACAGACAGTGCACGCGCATGTACACCACTGATGTCCCTAGATCACACACACCACATGCACATCGCATTGGATTAGCCCAAGTCCAGCATGTAGGAGTTGGGAGCAGTAACGCCAGCGTCAAGGCCCCAATGATGTCACTGTCCATTCACACACCTTTCACACATCATTCATTCAGCCGTGGGGTTCACTTCACAACCACGGCCGAGGGTGACACCCCTTACTTTCAGGAGTGCCACCCTCTCACATTCACACACCATTCACACTGTCCCCTGCACTCCTGACCGTGTGCAGTACAAAAAGAAATTATAATTCATATCCTGATCATTAAAAGAAAAAAAATCTCATAACCTGAGAAAAATAAAAAATAAACTCATGACCTGAGTATGTCAAAAACAATAATATAAAACAAGAAAAAAAAAAAAGGCCTCATCGGGGATGCCGGGGGCTTCTTCTGGGGGCCCCTCCTCTCTGGCTCCGCAGCTGCCTGGATGAGTGTGGGGGGGGGGGCCATCTGGAGGTGGCTGATCCCCAGGTGGGCCACTCCTGGCAGGTGTGGCCTGAGTGCCCTCCAAGGCCCTGGCTATCCGTCCAAGGTATGTGTTCGTCTGGGCCTGCATCCGGAGCTGACGGGTCACCTGGTAATGCTGGCCCGCCGACTCAGCCTCCCCTGCTCCCGATGGCAGCACTGTTCCCATGGATGGCAGCAGTGTTGGCCTGGACGGCTGCAGTCAGGTGCCTTATATCCCCCTGCACCTCCCCCAAAGTGGTGACCACTGCAGCGCAGTTGCAGCTGACATCCTGCACTGCGTTGCTGAGGTTGGCAACGGAGCCCAGGCTGTCAGCCACTTTCTCCAAGTGCACCGCTATGGCCCCCATCTGTTCCGTCTGCTGGCGTGATCCCTCGCCAACTGGTCCTGGACACCATCAGACACCCCCCTGGTCTTCTGGGTCGCCTTCCTGGGGCCAGAAGATGGATGTCCTCGGGTGGAAGGTGTCGCCCTTGAGGGGCTTCCAAGGATGGGGGAGGGGACGACAGACTGGCCAGGAGAAGGGGAGGAGACAGACAAGACTAATGAAAAGTCCTGCTCTGCCACAGCAGGATCCTCCACAACCACCTCGCAGGTGTGGTGTGGCCACACTCTCCTCCTCCACAACCTCTTCACCACCCAGTGGCTCGGGCACATGATGGCGTGGGGGGGATGGGGTGGAATGCAGGCTGACAGATGATGGCCCAGCTCCGTCATCTGTGGATGACACAAAGCAGACACATGTTGGTGGTCCCACACACTTGGCACATGTCCCCCCCCCCCCCCCAATGCAAAACAACAAATAGGGGATTATAAAACACTTACCTGTCCTTGTGCCTTCCTCCACGGAGTCATAGCCTGCGACCCCCCCTCCACCTGCTCCCTCTCCAGGCAGCGAGCAACCACCTCCTCCTCTGCGGTCAGGGGACAGGACATGGGGGACCACCACCTGTGCCCCTCTCATACCTCCTGATGGAGGCCACCTTGTCCCTCACCTTGCGCCGCAGGTCATTTATTTTCTTTTGTATGTCCCCAGCAGTCCGGTGGAGTAGCCCAGGACATTGACCCTGGCAGCAATCGACTCCAGGATGCCCTGCTTCCTCTCCCGGCTGGTCTTCCGGCTTTTTTTTGCCATGGAGAAATTCATTATCCGTCTCCATAGCCGAGATAATCACTGAGACCTCCTGGGCATTAAAGTTGAGGTTCCTCCTCTCTCTGGGGGTAGCGGGAGCAGCCATTACAGTGCAAAAGTATCTTCCCTGGGGTGGGGGGAAACGGAACTACTTTTGCGCCGGAATGGCGTTTCCGCCAGCGCTTTTAAGCGCCCAGCGGAACGCATTGCGCTGACGTTTCCCAGGAAGTGGTGCCGACGGAAGTTGTGAGCATGCGCACAAGGGGGCGAGTGGAGCCGCACTCACTGCGCATGCTCCGTGGATGATGCGCTGAACGTAAGCCTCTGCGCTGGGCTCCGCCCATCATTTACATATGAGCACACCCACTTCCACTTGCATCGGGTTACGCCAGCGCATTATCGTTACTCTGGCGCAAGTTTACGCGCAACTGCTATGTGAATTACAGGACTTGCGCTGAAAGGGTCTTCAGAGTAACGTAAATGAGAAGCGTTACTCCAGAGGAAAGATACTCTCATCTACCTGAATCTGGCCCATAAGGTCTAATTTTAGACCGGCCGTGCAGCTGATGCGCACAGGGCATAGCTTGCACCGCAAACATTTACTTTTGTGGATTGGTGTATCTCCCTCATTTGCATATTTGCATAGGAAATCAATGGTGTGGACAGAATAAATGTGCACCTAGATGGAATAAATATGCACCTAGGGGGCCAGATTCTCAGAGGCGATACGACGGTGTATCTCAGATACACCGTCGTATCTCAATGGGTATCTATGCGTATGATTCTTAGAATCACTTACGCATAGATACACTAAAAATCCGACAGGTGTAAAAGAATTACACCGTCGGATCGTAGATGTAATGACAACGCTGGCCGCTAGGTGGCCATAACGTTGTTTTCTCATTTGCCTATGCAAATGAGCCTAATACGCCGATTCCCGAACAATTTTACGTCGCCCCCCGTCGAAGTTTACGTAGTTTCCGTAAGGTTTGCGCCGCGTAAAGATAAAGCAGCCCCGAAGGTGGCGCATCCTATGTTAAGTATTTGCCATAGTTCCCGTGTCGCCATTTGAACATTTTACGTTGTTTGCGTAAGACGTCCGTGAATGGGGCTGGACGCCATTAACGTACAAGTCTAAAACACTGACGTCCTTGCGACGTCATTTTGCGCAATGGCACGTCGGGAAGTTTTTGGGACGCCGCATGCGCAGTATGCGTGAACGCGCCTAATTTAAATGCTCTACGCCCCCTAACCGGCTCAATTTGAATTACGCGGGCTTGCGCCAGGGGATTTTCGCTACTCCCGCCCGCAACTTACAGTAAGTGCTTTGAGAATAAAGCACTTGCTCTAGTACGTTGCGGCGGCATAGTGTAAATGCCCAACGCTAACGCCGCCGGGGATTTCTTTGAGAATCTGGCCCAGGATGTGCAGGTGTAGGTAAGTTAGGCCGGTCGGGAATAGCCTACTTTGGTGCATATCTAGTTCTGTGGGTACGGTGCATAGATATTCCAGCACAAATTTAGACTTACGCCGGAGTAACTCGAGATACTCCGGTGTAAGTGTTTTGTCAATCTGGCCCAAAGTCATTAAATAGACCCCTTTCTGCCCCCTTTGCTCTGTTTGTTCAGTCAGGAGAAAGGGAACAATTTAATGACTTTTGGGTGTAGGCAGAGTAATCTGCAGTGCTATGGTTCCCGACAATTAATGGCCACATGAATGAGTTTTTTTTTAGATGTGGCTGGAGATACCTTTACTCTATGGATGTAGCAGCTGTACAAACACAACCACAGGTCCTAACTTAACAGGTGTGCAGGTGCGGATGAGCGGCCCCAAATGCACACCAGGGGCTGGATTCACAGCCATCGGCGCATCTTTATGCCGCCGTAGCGTATCTTCTTTACGCTATGCCGGCAAACGTTGAGAGGCAAGTATGAAATTCACAAAGAGAATGCGCCCCAACGTTGCGCCGGCATATCGTATATTCGTCGACGTAAGCCAACATAAGTCAAAGTAGGTGGAAGTGGGCTGGAAGTGGGCGTGATGCATGGTAATGAAGTGTGACCCGATGCAAACGATGGGCTGAGCGCCATCCAAGTACTTAAAACGAACGGCGCATGAATCGTAGCTTGGACGTATCCCAGTGCGCATGCGTACAACCACGTCAAAATAACTGCCTAAGATACGTCGAATCACTGCCTGCGACGTGAACGTAACCTACGCCCAGCCCTATTCACGTAGTACTACGTAAACAACGTAAAATACGACGGCTGTTCCCTGGTCCATACCTTTGCATGGGTTGCGCCTCCTATATGTGGAATTACTTTACACCGGACGTAAGCCTTACGCAAACTGCGTATCTTTTCCGCCGGGCGCATCTACGTTCGACGTATCTCCCTCATTTGCATATTTGCAATGGGGCATCCAGTGTAACTATGTGCCCAAGATACGCCGGCGTAGGCAAGTTACGTTGGTGGACTGAAGCCGGATTTTAGGCGTATCTTAGTTATGTGATTACGGCGCATAGATACGACGTTGCATCTTGACACTTACGCGGCGTATATCGAGATACGTCAGCGTAAGTGCTACGTGAATCCGGGCCTAATTGTGTACAGGGCTGCAGCCAGACATCAGTCAAATTAGGACCTGTGGCAGTGTCCTTAAAACTGTTGCATCCCCATAGCGTAACCTGCACACAGCTCCAGGCATCCAGGAATGCATTGTTCATGCAGGTGATAGGTACAGCTATGAGAACCAAGTTTGCCTTAAGTTATGCTGACTTATTTATGGGGTATTGGAATAATTCCATAATTGAGCCAATAATCATTTTGGGGCAAGCCTAGTTCTCGATGCAAGATACATTGATGACTCATTGATTATCTGGGATGGTGGTGGGAATGAACTCAAGAAGTTATTCCAATTCTGTATAAGCCACTTTTTTGACACAATATTTACATGGAGGAATCCCCCATTGAGACTTTTTACTCTTTACTTTTGACATTGGAGAGACTTCTGCACCATCAGAATACACTTATCAGTGTTGCAGGCTATAGACTGCAGTGTTGATCTAGTGGTGAAAATCTTACAGGGCGGTTGTACAAATGTCAGTTGGTAGATTGACTTCTGTACAAGACTACTGACTACTGTACTTGGATTGAACATAACCAGTCACTGCTGAACCAGTCAATTTCAAAACATATAAAGCTGGCTTAAGAGTTGAGCTACCAGGAAAATGGTGGAATATCAAAGATGCATTTTTAAACCCACCTCAGAAAATTCATATTTGCAGGAAAAGAGTAGGCACCACCTAAGATGGATTTGCAATGTTCTAAAGAGTCAGTACTGTAGGCTAAAGATGGACATGCAATATAGTTTAAGATTATTGTAGTGAGTGAAAATTTGTAATGCATAGGTTTCTGATAAGCCGATATGAGGGAGCACATATACAGGGGGCTTTTTTTTTTTTACATAAAGTAATGTTGATCATACAAAAACATGATCCCTTGAATGTATCTTTCAGTACCCAATACTAAAATAGTTTCTTTATGTAGCACCCTCTACCATAGGTAGGTGCTAGAGTGAGATTTTTTTGCGTGGTAGCTACCAGAGCAGACACATTTAGAAAGGCCTATGCTTCAGGCTAGGACTGCTTGTTTTGATCTGGGGCAGGGAGTGGTTAGTGTAGCAGTGGGTGTAACCACTTGTGCTTCAGTACTTGGGCGCCTCCCCTGCTTCCAGGGAGAATGTTCTGGAAGAGGGGCAGGGCAGAGGACTGGAGTGACAGGGAGCTCATGTGAGGAGCCTTGACCAATCCACACTTGAAATTGGCAGGCCTCCTTCAAAAACTCAGGTCCAGCCCACTTGATGGGAGTTGTCGGCTGGGAGACATGGAGAATGGAGTGCTGGATCACACCAGGATGCCCATCCCTATCTGGGGGGGTGTGTGCCTTGTCGGAGGAGCCCGGGAGAGCTGGGAGGGAGCCTCGTCCTTACACGGTCATGAAGGAGGTATTCTGGAACAGAGGGCTGGAGAAGTGATCGGAACGCATGTCCAGTTAAGTTGTTCACTATGGGGGGGCGTGGCCAGCACGGCAAGTGAGGAGACGCTTTAGCACAGAGCTCCCGCACATTACCCTGATTTGATCTGGTTTCCAGCAGCATAATTCGTCCGATTTTGCCCCAGGAGTCACAGGAATACCTGCTGCATATCCCGCTTGACTTATCAGCAGTACACAGGCAATGATGACCCGGGGAAACAAAGGAGAAGGTGCGAAGTCTGATTTCCAACATGACATCGCTCCGTCCTCTGCACAGAAGGCCCGGGGGGAGACATAACCAAGGAGGGGGTGAGCAAGCCTGTCAAAGACCCAAAAGGCAAACCCGGAGACCCACCTAAAGACATGCTATATTATGCGCTGAAAATGACTGAAAAAACTGCTGCTAGGCCCTGTCTGATTCGGGAGCAGAAGCAGGACATGATGATGCAGATGTGGAGGACAGTGAGATGGGGTGGGGAGCAGCAGCCATGTTAGTACAGACAGACGGCTCTGCTGAGGAGATGGAAGATACTGAGGTCACCAGGGAGGAGGAGGGTGAGCAGCCGACCTTAGCGGCTATCCTGAGGGCAGTTAACAAGTGCACAGCCTCAGTCAAAAATCTGCAAGCCCGCTTTGGGAGTTTGGAAGAGGAGGTCAGCTTGGTCAGGTAAGACCTTCAGAAGATAACGAACGACAGCCGCTGAGAGCAGAATCAGTGACATAGAGGATAAGCTGCCAGCCATGATCAGGGAATCTCAGGCCACTACCCGTCTGGCTAAAGCCGTTGACCTGCGTGCAGAGGATTTTGAAAATCGCTTGAGGCGCTATAACCTGCAGATTGTAGATCTGCCTAAGAAGGTGGAGGGTCGGGATCCAACTCAATTTGTGGAACACTCATCTGTATGCAGTTGAAACAAGCCCATAGAGTCCCTACTAGGCCATTCTCACCGCCCGCGCCTGCTGTCTCTGTTGCTTGTCTGGGATTTCGGTGGTTGGGGAAGTCATAGCACTCCAATCACACTTCATTCTCCAGAGGTGTGAGTGTACTGGTTCATAAATCTCTAGATTATGAGAAAATGTATTCGTTGATAGATACTGAGGGGAGGTACATTTTCTTACGGTGTCGTTTATATACACTTACATGTATTCTTGCCTTTGTTTATATCCCACCACCTTATGACAATCTGACCCTTAGAGCACTGTTGGACTTTCAGGTTAAACACCCTGAGGTTCCCTTATATGTTATTGGGGATTTTAACTGCTACACAGACCCAGTCTTAGATAAACATCCCCCGGTCACAGCTAGACATGGGACCAAACGTACTGCACTGAAAAAAAAAATTATTGATGAGGTGGGCTGGAGGGATCCATGGAGGGAAAAACACCTGGGGGCAGATTCACGTAGATCGGCGCATTATCATTCCGGCGTAGCGCACCACTTTTCCGTTAGACTTGCGCAATCTAGCTGCGTAATCCGGCGATTCACGTAGCTTTTACGCAAGAGCTTGCGCAAACGTAAGGTTTTTTCCGTAGGCGTAAGGAGGAGTAATACAAATTGGGAGGGACGTGGGCGTGTTACATTGAAATGAGCCGTGACCCCATGCAAATGAAGGGCCGGCCGACTCGCGCATGCGCGCGTGAAGGAAACCATGTCAGCTCCGTTGTGCGCATGCTCACAACTCGGGAGCGGCGCAATCATTGAAATTGGAAATGGACTAGGGCAATGTTGTGAACTACGCAGACAGCATAAATAGACACACACAAACGCCCTTCCATTGCAAAAGTACATCCCTTTGTGTCCCTTCCCATTGAATCAAGTGCTTTTGCTCTGTTGTTCGTTAGAGTGTGTTTTGTAGTTGTGAGATTAGTGTTCTGTGTGATCTTGTGCTTGTTGGTAGTTTTGTGAAAGTGTATTTTGATAAGTGTTTGAGACTGTTTGTTTGATTGATAGATTTCTGAGCGTTTGTTTTCTTGCTTTTTTTTTTCATCTGATTTTTTTGTGTGTGTTTCTTGCTGAGTGCTAGTGTGATTTTTGGCTGTTCTTTTTCTCTTTGTGTGTGTTCTTGTCTGATTGGTTGTGCTTGTATTTGTGACAGATTTTTGGTGACTGCTAGTGAGTTTGTTTGGAAGTATGACTGAGAGAAAAAGAAAGCTCAATTTTACTGTGGGGGAAAAAAGAATTCTTGCCCGGGCCATTACCGACTATGGGCGTTTTCTCCACGGCCCGCAGAGTGCCACCACCACCCCGGCCAGGAGGAGGGAGATCTTGGATATAATCACGGAGCAGGTCAATTCATCGGGGGAGGGGGAGACACGGACCCGCTCTGGGATAGAAAAGAAAATAAATGACCTCCGGCGTGAGGTGAAAAAAAAACTGGCCGCAATAAATGCCCATGCCAGGGCACAGGAGGGGGCCCACCATGCCGGGTTAGATTTTCAGAGACGGAGCGTGTGGTGGCCCTGACCTTTCACCGGCATGAAGTGGAGGGCCTGCCAGGCTTTGACACAAGTCCGGTCCCCGCGGTGCCAGGTAAGGTTTTTATTTCTCTCAGGTGTGTAGCATGTGTGGGGGGAGGGGGTGAAAGGGAATATGTGGCAAGTGTGTGGATCCTCCAACCTGTGAATGTTTTGTGTCATCCACAGCTGTGCAGGAGGGTGCAGGGCCATCTGGACTGACCGCTCCAACCCCAGGACAGCAGCCTAATGAGGCCCCCCCAACAAGGCCAGAGTCCGCAGAGGAGGAACAAGAGGAGGGGGAGGATAATGCGGAGGACGATCATGAGGAGGAGCAGAATCATGAGGAGGAGGAGTCCATGGAAGGCACTGGCCCTTTGGTTTCTGCGGACTCTTCCCCTCTGGCTGCAAGAAGCCTGCCCTCCCTAAGGGTCAGCCCCCCCCCCTCCTCCCCCAACATGGCTCCCCTCACAAGGGCCTCCCCTTCTCCCCGGCCACAACCATCAGCAAGAGCCAGGAGGTCATCCCCAAGCACCAGGGGGGCGCCCAATCTCATGCCCGCCTGTCTGAGAAGGAACCTGGCCACCCAGACCCGCCTTCTGAGACAGCTCTGCCAGACTATGGGGCGGGTGGATCAGAGCCTGTCCTCCATTAATGATAGCCTGGGTAACCTGGACTCCCACTCCCGGGCCTCCACAACCTGCCTAAATGACCTGCAAACTACAGCAGCAGGCGTTGGGCAGGATGTGAGGGCCCTTACCCAGGCTATCCAGGGCAACACGGCAACACTTGGTGCTGCCCTGGACAGAATAGCCGTGGCCTTGGAGGGCAGGCCGCCAGGTGGGCAGATCTCAGGGGCTGCTCCTCCTTCCCCGGCTTTTCCCCTCCCCCATGCGTCTCCCCTGAGGGTCCGGGCCGTGGCCGGGGGCGCCCCAGGCGTGGCTCAGGCAGAGGGCAATAATTTTTTTTTCCCCCTTTTGTTTGTTTTGAAAGCTTTTTTATTTTTGTTCTCTGCTTTTTTTTGTTTTTTCTAAGCATTTTTTTTTTCAATGCATTTTTGTTTGTTTGACTTTTTTGGCATATTTTGGGTTGTGAATGATGTTTGAATGTGGGGGTGACATTCCTGCTGGAAAAGGGGTGTCACCCTCAATTTTGGTGGAGAAGGGTTCCCCAGGACCAGGGAGAAGTGATTCCCAGGTCCGTGTGAATGGTGTATGAATGTACAGTGACATAATTGGAGCCTTGACGTGGCGTTACTGCTCACCAGTCTTGCATGGTGGACTGGTGCCAATCCAATTTGATGAGGATGTGGGGTGTGTGTGCTAGGGACCATAGTGGTGTGCATGCATGCATTCTCATTGTGCCATGATTAATGTGTGTGTTTAACGTGCAAAGATGCCCAATATGAGCTGCCTCCTGACTGCTCTTCCCTCAGAAGACGGGTATCCTCGGTTAGGGTTGATTTTCTGGTTGGGGGGTCAGATCATCACGTAGCTCAACCTGCAGGCCCTTCCTCACTGCGAGATTGTGTAGCATGCAACATGCAGCGATGATATGGCACACGAAGTTTGGGGAATACAACAGTGTACCCCCAGACTTATCCAGGCATCGGAAACGTGACTTCAGGAGGCCAAAGGTGCGCTCCACCACTGCACGGGTTTTGATGTGTGCTTCATTGTATCGTTCCTCTCCTGGGGTTTGGGGGGTTCCGGATAGGAGTCATGAGATGGGGTCCCAGTGCATATGCAGAGTCACCTGTAAAGGAAAAGACAGGAGAATGTTAGTCATGCATGTGCCACTTCTGTTGTGCATGACGGGAGGGGATAGTCATGCCTGACTCCCATGTCACTCACCAACCAGCCAGGTGTTCCCATACACGTTCTGTTCGAATTCTGTTCGGATGTGGCTTTGATTGTAGATGTAGCTGTCATGGCTGGACCCTGGGTGTTTGGCACGGACGTGCCATATGAGGCCTTGGGCATCAACTATCACCTGTACGTTGATGGAGTGCCAATTCTTCCGATTGCGGTACATGTGCTCGGTCTCATGGGGGGGCTGGAGTGCCACATGTGTGCAATCTATGGCCCCGATGGTGCGTGGGAATCTGGCAATTCGGTAGAAATCTGCCATTGCCTTGATTCGAAGCTCCTCAGTGGTGGGTTTGATGATTTGGTTGGCCAAGCGTGTGAGGATTGCAGGGACAACCTGGTGCACACATCTGCTCATGGAGGATTGTGACATCCCAGCCACCACTCCACTTGTACGCTGAAAAGAGCCACTGGCAAGGACATGGAGTGTTGCCAGGACCTTGACCAGTGGCTGCACTGCATGTGAGCGTTGTGTTGGGCTGGTGATGTCCTCCTGCAAGGTTGTGGTTAATTCCAGGATGGCATGAGGGGGGAATCTGAAGATGCGAAAGACCTCTGAATCATTCATGCCAAACAGGTGTATGCGGGTGCGGTATACCCTCTCCCGTGCCATCCTCCGTGCCCTCCTCCTTCTTTGGTCATCTATATTCACTAGTGCAGCTATGAGCGACGATGCCCCTAGCATGTTGGCAGTCAAATTGTAGTGCAACACGTGTGTGTGGTCTGCTCCTCAGTAACGGTGTTGCTTTATCTGACAATTAGACTTTTTTTCAAAAGTTAGATCAGCTTTTATGGGCTCTAACTTTAGACAGGACATTTTGCAGTTGCGCACATCGCGTAGCCTGCGCAGCAACTGCGTTTTTTTGTGGATCCCCGTAACTCCCTCATTAGCATATTTGACTAGCAAATCAATGGTGTGTCTAGCGCAGTTTTGCGCGAAGGGAAGCGAATGTCTAACTCAATTACGCCGGACCAAAAAACGTAGATTTCTGGCGTATATTGTTTTGTGAATCGCGTCCAACTATACGCACGCGCACATTTAGACTTACGCACGCGCAACAGCAGTTGCGCAGGCGTAATCGCTCTGTGAATCTGGCCCCTGGAGTTAAAGCTTGTTTCTCCAAGAGTCATCATTCATTGTCCCGTATTGATCTGTGTATATGCTCATTTGCAGTGGAGCGTTATGTTGCAGTGGTTACTAGTGTTGAGCGGAATACGCCATATTCGATTTCGCGATTTTTCATGAATATATAGAAGAATATTCGTGAAATATTCATTAATATCGAATATTCGTGATATTTTATAAAAAAAAAAATTTGCGAAATTTCGCTAATGCGAATGCGAAATTTCGCTAATGCGAATGCGAAATTTCGCTAATGCGAAATTGATTGCGAAATTCTCGTCAACACGCGAAAACGGAGATCATTTCCTGGATTACTAAACTAATATGCACTAAACACTAACTCTACTTACACAAACTTATATGACTAAACTAAAGCTATTTTTTTTTTATACACAAAACACAGAAGGGCAGAGAAAGTATTCGCGAATATTCGTAATACGAATATTCGCATTGCGAATATTCGGCAACATAAAAGGATCGCCTCAGCTACTCGGCCCAGGGTCTCTAATCATACCAGCAATGCTTTTAGACGTCAATGGAGATCACTAGGATATGATCTGTTTTAAAAATAAATTTGAAAAAATACGAATATTCGCAATATCGAATATTCACCGCGATATTCGAGTTATTCGCGAATACTCGAATATGCAATATTCGTTACGAATATTTGCAATGCGAATATTCGTGAGCAACACTAGTGGTTACATATGCTCTTCGGAGTGTGTCAGATCACTCCCTGCTGGTAGTGCAGTTAGAGGTCAGCTTGCCATCAGATCTGGCCCGGGCCCGGGCCATTCTGGCTTCATCTCCTCCCCTCCCATGAGCAGATTGTGGCACACATTACAGACTTCTGGCGGATTCATGAGGGGGAAATAAAGACCAGTTTTAGTTGGGATGAGGAGGAGGAGGATTGTGTCAGCATGGAGGTGGAGCCTAGAATTCAGCATCAGCAGCAGTCTTTAAGGGATCAATTGCAGTCCCAAGAAACCCATGGACTTGTACGTGGCTAGGACGAGGTGGCTGTAGATCATGTCGTCCTCAGTGACCCAGAGGTCTCCGCGCTGAATGCCTCAGCAAACCTATGCTGTATGGCCTCCCTGATCCTTCAAAGTCTGCGGAAGGATCCTTGTATTTGTGCAATCAAGGAGAGGGATCATTACTGACTGGCAACCCTCATTTATCCACATTACAAGGGTAAGGTTGCGGACCTTATCTTGCCAGCACAGAGGGAGGAGAAGATGAAACATCTTCGGGAGGCCTTGCAGAAAGGTCTGTGCAACGTGTTCCCAGAGACTGGGAGGCTACAAAATCCTGGTCCTGGGCAACGCGTTGCTAAGGCTTCGGTCAGACACAGAAGGAGTGTTGGAGAAGGTGGCCGTCTGACCGATGCGTTCAGACAATTTTTAAGCCCGCAGCCCCAAGCTATGACCGTTTCCAGCAACCATCGCCAGCGTCTGTTTTACATGGTGCGGGAATACCTAGGGGCAAGATCAAACTTGGACACCTTTCCCACCGAAAATCCTCTGGCTTACTGGGTTTTGAGGATGGATCACTGGCCAGAGCTTGCACAGTATGCAATTGAGGTACTGGCCTGTCTTGCATCCAGCATTCTTTCGGAACGCACATTCAGTGCTGCTGGAGGCTTTGTAACCGATCACCGGGTGCGCCTCTCCACCAACTCGGTCGATCGACTGACCTTCATAAAAATGAATCAGGCTTGGATCACCACCAGCTAACAAGCACCTGATTCTGATGTAACTGAATCGTTTTTTTGAAATGTCAGATTCCCTTCAATACTGCCTATGCTGATGCTAAGTGACTATCCTGTTATGCTGAGTGACTATCCTTTTCCCCCTCAATGATCATGACGATAGCTTGTAAGAAAATGTGGGCACTGCCACCAGTGGCTAAGACTCAATTTTTCTGCCCCTGATTAACAGGGGCATGCAATTAAATTTTTTGATGCAACACTTTGCAGCAGGGCTTTTTTACTGCGCTCCAACTAGAGTATCTGTGAGGGGTTGCAGTGTTGTGGCACCAACATCAGTGCCTAAGGCCCAATTTGTCTGCCCCTGTTTAACAGGGGCATATAATTTCAATTTTTGATGCAATACTTTGCAGCAGGGCTCATTAGTGAGCTCCAACTAGAGTATCTGTGTGGGTTGCTGTGTTGTGGAACCAGTGCCTAAAGCTCAATTTTCTTCCTCTGTTCAACAGGTGCATGTAATTACAATTTTTGAGCTAATATTTCACAGCAGGGCCCATTCCTGGGTCCACCAAGAGTAACTGTGAGGGCTTACAGTGTTGTGGCACCAGCGCCATCACCAAAAGCCCAATTTTTCTACCACTGTTCAACAATGGCATGTAATTACAATTCTTGATATAATAGTTCACACAGCAGGGTGTCCCAGCACCCACCAAGAATAACTGTGAGGGCTTACAGTGTTGCGGCAACACCAACACCTAGGGCCCAAATTTCTGCAGAGTATATACAGCAGGCCCCTACTTATAAACATCCAACTTACAAATGACTCCTACTTGCAAATGGAAGAAGACAACAGGAAGTGAAAGGAAATCTACCCCTAGGAATGGAAATTCTCCTTTGTAAGAGGTGTCTCCTGTCCACTGATGCTTTATCACCAATCCTTGTTTCACAAAAAAGAAAAACAACACATTTGTCATTGGGACAGCAAGTGAGGTGAAATCTTCTGAACAGATGTGCACAGACAGCAAACAAATGTTAAAGGGGTGGTAACCCTTCTCTATGTTTTCCAAAAAGCTTAAAAATAGATTTTTTGTCTGGAGCTACACTTTAAAAAAGTACCAGTTCAAAATTACTAACAGATTCTACTTAACAACAAACCTACAGTCCCTGGGCCAGATTCTCATAGAATTCCGGCGTCGTAGCGTTAGCCATTTACACTACGCCGCCGCATCGTACTAGAGCAAGTGCTTTATTCCCAAAGCACCTGCTCCGTAGTTAAATGGCCCAGCGTATGGGCGCGTAATTCAAAGGGGGCGGCTTGTATTTAAATTAAGCGCGCCCCCGTGCCGATTGAACTGCGCATGCGCCGGCCGCGACGAAATCCCAGTGCGCATGCTCCAAAGGACATCACATTTTCTCGATGTAAACGATGTAATCGTAGCGTATGCCAGCCCCATTGAGAATCGACGTACGCAAACGACGTAAACGACGCACAACACGACGCGGTCCCGAGGCCATACTTAACATGGCATCCGACGGCAGCGGATGGCATCCGACGGGACTTCGTAAGGTTACTCCACATCTTTGCAGGGGTAACCTTACGCGGACGAAAATGACATTAACCACGACGGGGCAGCGTAAAAGCGTTCGGGAATCGGCGTATTAGCCTCATTTGCATAGGCAAATGAGAAAACAACGTAAAGGCCACCTAGCGGCCAGAGTTGTCATTACATCTACGATCCGCCAGTGTAATTGTTTTACACATGGCGGATCTTCACATGTATCTATGCGTAAGTGATTCTAGGAATCACACACATAGATACACGGGCAAAAAAACGGCGATATGACGGAGTATCTGTGATACCCCGTCGTAGCGCTTCTGAGAATCTAAAGTATATAGGGCCAAAGGGGCTAGTAATGACCTGGGGGGGGGCATGCTATTTTTCTCAATGAGTTTTATCCATATTTCAGGGACCAGACATTACATTAAAGCTGCAGGCAGTTTTAAATGACTTTTTTCTTTTAGTAATGTCATTTTGTGCAAGGACACTTCTAAACATGTGCCACGTCACAGGCATACTATAGACACCCAGCAGGTACGATATTTAAAGGAACTTTTAATTTTTTTCCACTTTAAGCATCATTAAAATCACTGCTCCCGAAAAAACGTCAATTTTTAAGACTTTTTTTGCATTGATATATGTTCCCTGGGGCAAGACCTGGGTCCCCAAACCAATTTTATCACAACAACTTGCATTTCAGCCTTTAAAATTAGCACTTTTGATTTTAAACGTTCAAGGCCCATGGGGTTCTAAAGTTTGCACGAATGTTCGGTCCGTTCGAAGGTTCTGGTGCGAACCGAACGGGGGGGGGGGGGGGTGTGTTCAGCTCATCCCTATTCAGGAGTGGCTTGACAAGAGGAATACAACATTTGAAGCCCATGTCCAGAATCCATCTGTGTGTGGCGGCTCTTGATGCACTCCAGCCTCAGTCCACTTCTTGTGAAAGTTCCCAACACTTTTGACTGGCCTTTTCCTGACAATCCTCTCTAGGCTGCGGTCATCCCTGAGACTGAGAGACAGTTTAAAGGCTCAGGAACCCTTTGCAGGTGTTATGGCTTAATTAGCTGATTAGAGTGAAACACGTTGGGCCAGATTCACAGAGCGATTACGCCGGGGTAAGTCTAAATTTGCGCATGCGTTTCGATGCTCCGCATCCCCAAAAAGAGATACGCAAGAAATCTACTTTTTTTTGTCCGGCTTAATTTCGATAGACAGGCGCATCCGTCCGCGCAAAATTGCGCTAGACACACCATCGATTTGCTATTCAAATATGCTAATGAGGGAGTTACAGGGATCCACAAAAGAACATTGGTGCAGTGCAGGCTACGCGCTGTGCGCAACAGCTGCATGGCCTGTCTAAAATTAGACCATATAAAAGGTGGTATAAAATTAGACAATTCGTCTACATGTCAGAGAAAGCAACACTGTTAGTGAGGAGCTGAGCAGTCACACGTGTTGCACAACAATCTGTATGCCAACATGCCAGTGGCATCCATGCTCATAGCTATACTACTGACTTTAGATGAGCAAAGAAGGAGGAGAGCACGGAGGAGGGCACGGAGGAGGGCACGGAGGAGGGCATGGGAGAGGAATTTTTTTTTTTTTTTCAAAAAAAAATTCTTAGCATTTATAAACATTTTGAGCAGAAATATTCATACATGTATACATCAATACATAACATACATACAAATTACAAACACGGTCTCACTATCTTTCAATAGCCCTTTAACCACTTGCTTACTGGGCACTTAAACACCCTTCCTGCCCAGAGCAATTTTCAGCTTTTAGCACTCTCACACTTTGAATAACAATTACTCAGTCATGCAACACTGTACCTAAATGATTTTTTTGTCCTTTTCTTCCCACAAATAGAGCTTTCTTTTGGTGGTATTTGATCACCTCTGGGTTTTTTATTTTTTGCGTTATTAATAAAAAAAGACCGAAAATTTTGAAAAACAATGATTTTTTCTTAGTTTCTGTGATAACATTTTGCAAATTTTTAATTTTTCTTTATAAATTTTGGCAAACATTTATACTGCTACATGTCTTTGATAAAAATCAAAAGTCTACAAGCTATAGTGCAAAAATCATAATAAATGATCACAACTGATCACACCTGATGTACTGAAGGCCTATCTCAAGGAATCCTCAAACTACGGCCCTCCAGCTGTTGCGGAACTACAAGTCCCATGAGGCATTGTAAAACTCTGACATTCACAGACATGACTAGGGCATGATGGGAATTGTAGTTCCTGAACAGCTGGAGGGCCGTAGTTTGAGGACCCATGGCCTATCTCATTTCTTGAGACCCTAACAAGCCAGGAAAGTACAAATGCCCCCCAAATAACCCATTTTTGGAAAGTAAACATGCCAAGGTATTTATTAAGAGGCATGGTGAGGTATTTGAAGTTGTAATTTTTTCCCACAATACTTTGCAAAATTAAGATTTTTATTTTTTATTTAAAAATGTTCTCAAAATTGTCATTGTAATAGCTTATTTCTCTCACATGGCATGTGCATACCACAAATGACACCCCAAAATACATTCTGCTACTCCTCCTGAGTAAAACGATACCCCATGTGTGAGCCTTTTTCACTGCCTGGCCACATATGGAGGCCCAACATGCAGGAAGCGCCATTAGGGGTTTTAGGAGCATAAATTGCACATCTAACTAGTTGACTACCTATTATACTTTTGAAGGCCCTGGAACACCAGTACAATGGAATTACCCACAAAATGACCCCATTTTGGAAAGCTAACACCCCAACGTATAATCTATGAAGCATGATGAGTCTTTTGAACGGTTCATTTTTTTCCAGAAGTTTTTGGAACACGTGGAAAAAAATGAAAACGCATTTTTTTTTACACAAAGTTGTCCGTTTCTAAGATATTTCCAACACATAGCATTTAGATAGCAAAAATGACACCCCAAAATACATTCTTCTACTCCTCCTGAGTAAAACAATACCCCATGTGTGAGACTTTTTCACTGCCTGGCCACATACGGAGGCCCAACATGCAGGAAGCGCCATCAGGGGTTTTAGGAGCATAAATTGCACATCTAACTAGTTGACTACCTATTACACTTTTGAAGGCCCTGGAACACCAGTACAATGGAATTACCCACAAAATGACCCCATTTTGGAAAGCTAACACCCCAACGTATAATCTATGAGGCATAATGAGTCTTTTGAACGGTTCATTTTTTTCCAGAAGTTTTTGGAACACGTGGAAAAACAATGAAAACGCATTTTTTTTACACAAAGTTGTCCGTTTCTAAGATATTTCCATCACATAGCATTTAGATAGCAAAAATGACACCCCAAAATACATTCTGCTACTCCTCCTGAGTAAAACGATACCCCATGTGTGAGCCTTTTTCACTGCCTGGCCACATATGGAGGCCCAACATGCAGGAAGCGCCATTAGGGGTTTTAGGAGCATAAATTGCACATCTAACTAGTTGACTACCTATTACACTTTTGAAGGCCCTGGAACACCAGTACAATGGAATTACCCACAAAATGACCCCATTTTGGAAAGCTAACACCCCAACGTATAATCTACGAGGCATGATGAGTCTTTTGAACGGTTCATTTTTTTCCAGAAGTTTTTGGAACACGTGGAAAAAAAATGAAAACGCATTTTTTTTTACACAAAGTTGTCCGTTTCTAAGATATTTCCAACACATAGCATTTAGATAGCAAAAATGACACCCCGAAATACATTCTTCTACTCCTCCTGAGTAAAACAATACCCCATGTGTGAGACTTTTTCACTGCCTGGCCACATACGGAGGCCCAACATGCAGGAAGCGCCATTAGGGGTTTTAGGAGCATAAATTGCACATCTAACTAGTTGACTACCTATTACATTTTTGAAGGCCCTGGAACACCAGTACAATGGAATTACCCACAAAATGACCCCATTTTGGAAAGCTAACACCCCAACGTATAATCTATGAGGCATAATGAGTCTTTTGAACGGTTCATTTTTTTCCAGAAGTTTTTGGAACACGTGGAAAAAAAATGAAAACGCATTTTTTTTACACAAAGTTGTCCGTTTCTAAGATATTTCCAACACATAGCATTTAGATAGCAAAAATGACACCCCAAAATACATTCTGCTACTCCTCCTGAGTAAAACAATACCCCATGTGTGAGACTTCTACACAGCCTGACCACATACAGAGATCAAACATGCAAGGAACACGGTCAGGTGTTCCAGAGACACATAGCATGCACATAACAAGAGTTACACCCCAAAATACATTATGCTGAGCAAAGCGTAAACAAAAGATTACCTGTGGTAATAGTAGCGCAGTTCTACACAGCAGGATAGCACTGGTCCAGGCAGCAGGCAGGGACTTAGTCAGCAACGGCATACACAATTGTCCAGGCAGGGATACTGTCCCGTCAGTAGACATGTGCACAACAAAAATTTTCGTTTATTTCTGTTTTGTTTCTGTTCGTTTATCGTGATTCGTAACGAGTCGTAATTTCGTAAGACGTTAGTTATCGTATTCGTACTCTTTAGTATTTTCGTAACACTTTTTTTTTCCGTTTCCGTTTTTTTATGTTAGTTTATTTTTCGTTGATTCGAGATTAGTATTTTCGTTAAATGTTGTATTCTGCCTCGTTCATAGTTTTACAATGAATTTATTCGTTCATTCGTTTTTACGTTGCTTTATTTTTCGTTGTTTTGATATTCGTATTTACATTATATTTTCCATAATGCCGCGTTTGTATTTTTGTAAGAAATAAATCTTCGTTGCTTTATGATCATTCGTATTTTCTTGTCTAATTTCATTTGATTGTAACAACGTTCTTTTGTAGATTTTTTGCATTCGTAATTCTGTTAAAATACATTTTACGTTTATTCGACACACTACTCGTCGTAATTTTGTAAAACATCGTAATTTACTGCGATTGACTGGACAGATCCACAAAACCGGTGCAACCTACCCAAACACACCCTGGACTCTGGATGGAATGCACTGCAGTCTAACACAGATAAAGACACAAGGAGCCACTAGGTAATAAGAAAGAAGCTCATTGGGGCAGTACTAATGAAAGTGAATTTACGTTATTTCATTTCCGTTTTCCGAAGATTCGTAATTTATTTTTCGTTAGTTTTGCTTTTCGTTTATTATTCTTTGTTCAGCATTTCGGTTGTTTTCTTTTCGTTCTTCGAATTTTAGTAAGTTTGCATTTTCGTTTATTTTTCGTAATTATGATTTTTTTTTTGTGTTCGGTATTTTCGTTATTTCTATGTTTTCGTTTCTTTTTTCTTTCGTTGTGTTGTTCTTTTACATTTAGTAGTTTCGTATCTTCGTAGTTTTCCATATTCGTTATTTTTGGAAATATCGTTATTTGTTATTATTTGCGCTAAACCATTCGTTTATTCGTAGGTTAACGAATCAACGAAAATAACGAATAATGACGGAAAACGTATTCGTAACGAAAAAAATTGCACATGTCTACCCGTCAGGGTTAGTGCAGGTGGTCAGTTCATGCAACAGGCAGAGGCATGATGGCATAGGTCCTACAGGCAGCAGGCAGAAGTAGGGCCTCATTCAGGACAGAATGGGGACAGGGGTAGAGGCTTCTCCCACCCAAATCTCTTTGAAGCCTCCGGGCAACCAGACCCTAATCTAGAATGAGAAAACAAAAACAATTGTTTTCTTCATCCAGAAAAACAATTCTGGAGCCTCTCACATATGTGAGACCCCTGTGCTATGAATCCCACTAGTCCACTGGCGGGGTAAAAGATCAGTCCAAGAGGCAGGCAAAAAGAATGGTCAAACAGTCCAGGGTCAATTCCAGATCAGGCAGAGGTATAAACAGAATCAGTAGGCAGAATTGTGGTCAAATAACAAGCCGGGGTCATAAGCAGAGGTATAAGGGGTGTGAAGGTAAATGGCAGGAAGTGACTAATAATTTAGTGAGGTATGGTAACGGGCGAAACAACCAACTACGCAGAGGCCTGGTTGGGAAGGGCATTTAGGACAATAAAAAGTGGTGTCTCTTCTCACTCCTGCTTTGGAGCACACCTTGCATCTTTTTTGGCATTTTTGGCCTGTTGGTCTGGGAGGAATTTATCTGGAAAGTGGCGCTCGCTGAGTCAGCTAACCACATCGGATCGAATGTTTGCTGGTGGGTTGCTGGGGTATAAAAGGGCAGTGGTGATTTCTTCCAGGTAGAAAAGGTAGGATTTGGGTCTTGGAGTGGATTTCCGATATATCACATATGTATTGTTTGCGGCCAAATTAAACAAATAAATTGAAACTTTTTTATACCACTGGTATGATCTTCTTGTGGAAAGGTAGGGTTCCAGCATCTGGTCGTTCAAATCGACACCCCCCATGAACTTATTGTAATCATGAATGCATTTAGGTTTCTGGATTAGCATATTCCTCGTTCTGGTCTCAACGAATGTGTTGTTGTGGATGGTAGAAAGCACATACACATCCCTTTTGTCCCTCCATTTCACAGCCAGAACTTCCTCATTGCGTAAACTCGCCGTCTCCCCTTTTTCAAATTTTTTGGTGACAAGGCTTTGAGGAAAGCCCTTCCGGTTCGATCGCACGGTGCCGCATGCTGGGGTGTTTTTTTGGAAAAGGTTTCGGAACAGGGGCAAACTGGTATAAAAATTGTCCACATACAAGTGGTATCCTTTCTCCATGAGTGGGTTCAGGAGTTGCCAAACAATTTTCCCGCTGGTTCCAATGTAGTCTGGACAATTAGGGGGGTGTAGCTGGCTGTCCTTTCCTTCGTATACGTTGAAGGCATACGTATACCCCGTGGCTCGGTCACATGATTTATAGAGCTTCACCCCATAGCGGGCCCTTTTGCTGGGAATAAATTGTTTTATGCCCAGCCTGCTAGAACATTTTACTAGGGATTCATCTACACATATTTGTTGGTCCGGGGTAAACAACTGGGGGAAAATTTCGGAAAAATAATTAAGTAGTGGCCGAATTTTATAAAGTTTATCAAAATTTGTAGTGTAGGAATCTCATGATCAATTGATATCTGGACCTGGGCATTTTTGAGGAAAAGATGGGCATGTGGTAGATGGAGCGGTTTGACCAATAGGCACGTAGTTGGTTTTTATGGTTTAGTCCCATACAGAATATGAGGCCCAAATTTTTTTTAAACTCTTCCACTGTTAGGGCTCTCCACTCGAAGGGACGGGCATAATAGGATGTGGGGTTACTGGAAATAAATTGTTGAGGCAAGCATGTTGTCGGTGAAAATTAAATTAAAAAAGTTAATCGGGGCAAAATTTTCTGTGTCCACCTGGACTCCTGGCTGGGCAGTGAAAGGGGGAATGTTGGCTTCTCCTGAATTAGAAGGAAGCCACAGGGGGTTCTGAAGGAAATAGGGAAGGCTGGCATGGGACCTAACCCTTTGGGACTGAGGTGACACCCCACTGGTACGTGACCTTGCTTGCTGAGGTATTGCGGTTCTGGTGGATGGCACATCAGTTCTGGTGGATGGCAGAGCGGTGCTGGTGGATGGCACTGCCTCCTTAGCAATACGCCTTCTTCTGGTGGGTGGACCCTCCTCCTCTTCTTCTTCTTCTTCTTCTTCCTCTTCCTCCTCTTCTTCCTCCTCCTCCTCCTCCTCCGAGGATGTCTCTGCTCCACTGCTGACTATCGGCTCATAGGTGATGTCAGATTCGTTGTCTGAATTTTCAGGGGAATCCGAATCGCAGAGCTCCACATTGCTCTCGTCAGCCGCAATAATTTCATACACCTCCTCAAGTGAAAATGATTTTTTAGCCATTGTTGGCACTGATGACACTGACAGGTGGCACTGACGGCAAATGGCACGAACTGATGGCAGATGGCACTGATGGCAGGTAGCACTGATGACAGGTAGCACTGATGACAGGTAGCACTAAAGTCAGGTAGCACTAATGGCAGCTGGCACGGGCAGATGGCACAGATGGCAGATGGCACTGATGGCACGGGCAGATGGCACTGATGGCAGATGGCACTGATGGCAGATGGCACGGGCAGGTGGCACAGGCAGGTGGCACGGGCAGATGGCACAGGCAGGTGGCACGGGCAGATGGCACAGGCAGGTGGCACTGATGGTAGATTGCACTGGCAGGTGGCACTGACGGCAGATTGCACTGATGGCAGATGGCACAAGCAGGTGGCACGAGCAGGTGGCACTTACGACAGATGGCAGGGGCAGGTTTCACTGATGGCAGGGGCAGGTGGCACTGATGGCAGGGGCAGATGGCCCCTGCCCCTGGGAATATCACCCCCAAATTCCTAAAACATTCACAACACAAAAAAAAAAATGTCCAGCAAAAAAAAAAATCCAGGAAAAAAAAAACATAAAAAAAAGGGGGGGAAACAAATTAATGCCGCTGGCGTGAGCCACGCCTGGGGCACCCACGCCCACGGCCCCAGCTCCTCAGGGGAGACTCATGGGGAGGGGGGTAATCTGGGGAAGGAGGAGCAGCCCCTGGTCTCTGCCCACCTGGCGGCCTGCCTTCCAAGGCCACGGCAATTCTGTTCAGGCCAGCACCTAGTGTTGCCGTGTTGGCCTGGATAGCCTAGGTGAGGGCCCTCACATCCTGCCCAAAGTCTGCTGTTGTAGTCTGCAGGTCGTTTAGGCAGGTTGTGAAAGCCCGGGAGTGGGAGTCCAGGTTCCCCAGCGTATCCTTGATGGAGGACAGGCTCTCCTCCATCCGCCCCAAAGTCTGGCTGACCTGTACCAGATGGCGGGTCTGAAGGGCCCTTCTCAGATTGGCGGGCAGAAGCTTGGCCACCCCCCTGGTCTTCTGGGACGACTTCCTGCCTCCAGCTGAGGCTTGTGGTCGGGGAGAAGGGGAGGCCCTTGGGAGAGGAGCCCTGTTGGGGGAGGAGTGGGAGGGGCTACCCCTTATGGAGGGCTGGCTGCTGCCAGCCAGAGAGGAAGACTCCTCCAAAAACAACAATCCACTGGCTGACATGACATCCTCCTCCTCAAACTCCTCCTCCTCAACCTCCGCCTTCTCAACCTCCTCCGAGGACTCCGGCCTTGTCGGGGGGTCCTCATCAGGCTGTTGTCCCTGGGATGGTGCGGTCAGCCCAGATGGCCCAGCACCCTCCTGCACATCTGTGGATGACACAAAACATTCACAGGTTGGAGGATCCACACACTTGCCACATATTCCCTTTCACCCCCCCCCCCACATGCTACACACCTGATAGGGCAAAAAAACCTTACCTGGCATCACGCCTTCATGACTGGAGTCATAGCCAGGCAGGCCCTCCACCTGTTGTCTATGAAAGGTGTGGGCCACCGCACGCTCCTCCGCTGTCAGCCTAACAGGGCATGGTGGGCCCCCTCCTGTGCCCCTGGCATGGGCTGCCATTTTGGCCAGCTTCTTTCTGACCAGACGCCGGAGGTCATTGATCTTCTTTTCAATCCCTGACCGTGTCCGGGTCTCCCCTCCCCGATGCATTCACCTCGTCAGTAATGTGCTGCAAGATCTCACGCCTCCTGGCCAGGGGGTGTTGGCACTCTCCAGCCGTGGAGGAAACGCCCATATTGGGTAATGGCCCGGGCAAGAATTTGTTTCTCTCCCAAAGTAAAATTTAACTTCCTCTTCCTCTCAGTCATACTCAGACAAAAACTTTCTCCCAAACAATCAGCAAAAATCACTCACAAAAACAAGCAGGAAAAATCAAGCAACAAAACAAACAAACAAAAATCTATCAACCAAAAAGTCTCACAAGCAGTCACCAAAAAACACTTTCAAATATCTTCTACAAAACACTAGATCAAACAGTCCACATATATAACAAAGACAAATCACAACGCAACAAACAACAGAACAAAAGCACCTTGCTGTATAGGGAGGGATACAAAGGGATGTACTTTTGCAAAGAAAGTGCGTTTGTGTCTGTCTATTTATGCTTTCTGCGTAGTTCACTAAGTTGCCCGGGTCCACTTCCAATTTCACTGATTGCGCCATTCCCGAGTTGTGAGCATGCGCACAGAGGTGCTGACCATGGTCTGCTTCATATGCGCATGCGCGAGCCGGCCTTCCCTTCATTTGCATGGGGTCACGGCTCATTTCAATGTAACACGCCCACGTCCTTCCCAATTTGAATTACTCCGCCTTACGCCTCTGAAATTACGTTGCGCAGGCGCTAATTTCTGCGCAAATCAATCGAGAATACGGTGATTGCGCCGCTACATTGCGGCAGTCTAACGTAAAGGAGGTGCGCTACGCCAGTCAAAAAATGCGCCGATGTACAGGAATCTGGCCCTTTGAGCCTAGAATATTGCACCTTTTCACAATATTCAAATTTTCTGAGGTCGTGGATTTGGGGTTTTCATGAGCTGTAAGACATAATCATCACAATTATGACAAATCATGGCTTAAACTATATTGCTTTGAATGTAATGAGTCTATCTCATATATTAGTTTCACCTTTTAAGTTGCATTAGTGAAATAAAATTTACTTTTGCACGATATTATAATTTTTCGAGTTTCACCTGTATATAAAATATTTTGTTTTTCTGGTTCTGTATCATTTGCGATGTGCTATGATATTATTTATGTCAATAAATATGTTAAAGGAATTTTTACTCATTTGTCCATCACTGCCTCATTTAAAGTCCCACAAAACTCTTAATTTGTTAATTCATAGGAGAGAGATTAGAGTTCAATATGTTTTAGGTAGCCACATCTGAACTGAATTTGTGGATAATTCTAGGGTTCCTTCCTTCCTGAACAAAAATAATGCTTGGGCACACAACAGTCCATTATTCGAACTACCATATTTTGATTAAGACTGTAATGCTGCATACACACGATAATTTTTCGGCTTCTGAAAAACGACCAAAAAAAAAATTCGAACATGCTGCATTTTTTAACAACGTTTTAAACAATGTCGTTTTTTGGGTTGAAAAAAATGATCGTGTGTGGGCTAAAATGACGTTAAAACCTGCGCATGCTCAGAAACAAGTTTTGAGACGTTCGTAATGGAGTAAGCACATTCATCACGCTGTATCAGACAGAAAAGCGCGAATTGTCTTTTACTAACACAAAATCTGCTAAAGCAGCCCCAAGGGTGGCATCATCTGCATGGAACTTCCCCTTTATAGTGCCGTTGTATGTGTTGTAAGTCAACACGCTTTGCTAGAGCATTTTTTTAAACCGATCGTGTGGGCCACCGAAAAATGATCCTGCATAAGGCTTGGTTAAAACTGCTGCAACCCTGAAGTCATGTGACTTTGCATTGTGACTTGATGTGGCTTCCATGTGACTGATGTTGTGCAAATTTGGCTTGGGCACATCATAACAATACAAAGTGTGACACATATTATTGAACTCTCTGCCAAGATTTCAAAGATAAGACAAAGAAACAACCTCCCTGTGACTTCTGTGATTTTTTTTTTCATTTAAATTTAAGTTTATTATAATAAAATAAAGAGCATACAGAGTAATAAACGTAATACAATAAATGCATCAGGAAACATCGTGTTGACAATTATAGTAGTAAACAATAGATTACATTTCTTAACTAGATTTCCCCTTCTCCTCTCTCCCCCCCCCAATGTCCCAACTATATACCTGGTAAGTCTAACATGGGAGTGTAAATGTGTATAATCAGGAGGGATGGGAATCAGTAGAGGTAGCGACAACATTTTAGGGCTAAAATTCCCTGTTTACTAAGCAATCTATAAAACTTTTATTATAAGCTGAGATCATAAAACTAAAATATATGTAAGGAATAAATAATACCGAACCGTGGAGAGGATAGGTTTCCGGGGGCATCCCCTCCCCCCGACACCCCCACCGGGAACAATCTGTGTCGAGGAGGGGGGGCAGCCCCCCCTGATGACAAAAAAATTAGATCCAAATGGAATTTAATACATACATCCAGTTAAACTAAATCAGCACTACCTGAGACCAGTGGAGAATATGATATGTAATGAATATCTCCTGTTCAAGAGAAAGAATAAAAATAAAGAAAAGGAGAGGGGGAGAAGGAGGAAAGAGGAAGGAGAGGAAAGGGAAAGGGAGGGTGGGCCTACCTGCCATAGGATTACATCAGTCTGAGTCCAGAGCCAAAACTAAACTTACATGTTGTGGGAGATTCCCATGTAAATCAACCAAGGTTCCCAAATTTCAGTGAACTGGGTAGAGGTATCTAACATAGAGTTAATTCTTTTTTCTTGTTCCATAATCCATGTAACCTTTCTCTTCATGTGTAAAATGGAAACCGACGGTTTCTTCCATGCAGCCGCTAAAGTGATTCTGGCGCCAGTCAGTATAAATAGAATCAGCTGTCTAATGGCCTTGGAGCTCTGTGGTATTAGTCCATTCAATAAGGCTATTGCAGGAGATTGATGGAGGTTACAACCGGTAACTCTCCTGATAATCTGGAATACCCTGTTCCAGAATCCCCGTATCCTAGGGCACTCCCACCAAGTATGGATCATGGTGCCTATTCCTTGACAACCTCTAAAGCATAGTGGTGAGGATGACGGATACATGGTGGCCAATTTAAATGGGACCAAGTACCATCTAGTGACATTTTTTATATTAGCTTCAATGAGGGATGGACTCTTAAAACCCTTAAGAGATCTAGAGTAGTTTTTTTGCCAGTCCACCAAGTCCCAGTCCTCTTGAAGCTCTCTTTCCCAAGCTAGCATATGAGGTAATTTTATGTTATTTGATGCAAGAGATTTGTAGATGATAGAGATATTACCTTTCCTATTCTGAGCTTGTTCGCATTTGTGTTCATATGGGGTCAAAAGGCCAGAAATTGTTTTATCGTTCCAAAGTTTCTGAGCAAAGGTATGTATTTGGTGTAGTCTGGATCTTTCAGAGGGGGGGGGGGGCAAAGGTTGTCTATAAGGAATTGCTCAGGAAGAGGACCTGTATGTTGAAAGAAACGTCCAATGCGGTACACCCCCCTATCAAGCCACCATTTGAAGGAGTCCACTTCCGTTTTGGGGCAGAAAGATGGGTCGAGAAAGATACTTGACAAAGGTTTGCCTCTAGAAATTAAGAGTGGATTGCTTTTAAGTGAATCCCATAATACCAATGCTTGTGATAGGGTGGGGGATAGTATAGGGGGTCTACTTTTAGGAGTGCGCCACATGAGTTCTTCAATTGTGGACAATGGGGAAGCCTGTTCTTCTATTTCTATCCAATCTGGGCGATCATTTTTAAGGTAAACCTCCGATAATTGCGCTAACCTCGCGGATTGATAATACCATAACAAGTTTGGCACTCCTAGACCTCCCTGTTCAGGTAAGTTAAACAGACTACGAGAGGGAAGACGGGGTCCCTTTTTGTTCCAGATAAACTTGGTGATTTTACCTTGAAAGGATTTTAGATGGCTTTTTATTATCGGGATCGGAAGGGATCGAAAAAGATATAGGAGTTTCGGGAGGAGAGTCATCTTGGTAGAATTAATTCTGCCGATCCAGCCTATTTTCTGCGCTCCCCATTCGGTAAGGTCCTTCTCGAGTTTCCTATACATAGGAGGGTAATTGGCTAAGTATAAATTCTGGAAATTTGGGGTCAGGTTGATACCTAAATAGTTAGTAGACGTAGAGTCCCATTTGAAAGTATATTTGTTTCTCAAGAGGGACACTGTTGGTTCTGAAAGAGAAATATTAAGGGCCCTAGATTTAGGCATGTTTACCGTGAGACCCGAGACTTTAGAGAACTCGTCTAGCAGGGAGAAAATTTCCGGAAGGGAGGAGATAGGAGAGGTCACGAAGAGTAGCAAATCATCTGTGAATAATGCGCATTTGTGTTCTTTTTTATTACAATGAACTCCCCTGATATTCAAGTTATCTCGGATGGCTATGGCCAGAGATTCAATAACAATAGCGAATATCAGAGGAGATAAAGGGCAGCCCTGTCTTGTGCCTCTTTGGATATTTATAGATTCCGAGAATATGCCTTGTAACCGGATTTTAGCTTCAGGGGAGGAATAGAGAGCGGAGATGATTCCTAAAAATTAAGAACCAAACCCCCAACGATTCAAAACAGAAAACAAAAATGGCCAAGATACTGAATCAAAGGCTTTCTGGAGATCAAGTGAGAGAAGCATACCTCTTTGTCTAGTGCTTCCAGACCACCCCGAGTACATTAAAGAGATAAGATCAATAGCTCTCCTGATCTGGTCCGGGCCTTGTCTCCCTGTGATAAAACCTACTTGATCTTTGGATATGTATTGACCTAAGAAGGCAGACATCCTATTAGCTATTATTTTAGTAAGTATTTTTAGGTCGTTATTAATGAGGGATATCGGTCTATAGTTCTCCACTAGGCTATGATCTTTATCGGGTTTCGGTATCAATGAAATATAGGCCAAATTAAGTTGTTTATCTATAGGGGAGCCCTCAGTCAAATGATTGTAAAATCGTGCTAGGTAGGGTGATAGAATGATAGAAAATGTTTTGTAATAAGACCCTGAGAATCCATCAGGGCCAGGAACTGTGTTTAATTTTAAGTTTTTGATCACTGACATAACTTCCTCAGCTGAAATGGGTGCCTCCATCAACTCCTTGTGAACCTTTGTCAACCTGGGAAGATTCAGGCTGTTCAAATATTCACCTATTTTGTCCGAAGAAAAGTTACTATCCTTAGCGTAGAGCTTGGAATAGAAGTCGTGGAAGGCCCCCATCGCCCGCCGAGGATTTAGGGTAAGGGTACCATCTGCCATTTTTATCTTAGGGATGGTTCTCGATTTAAATCTGGGAGATAGTTTGCGTGCCGGCATTGGACCTATTTTATCCTTTAAATGGTAGAACCTGGCACCTGTCCATTTTAGATCATTTTCTGATTTTGCTGTCAGAGCTAGGTTTAAGGCCAATCTAGCAGCGTCAAGATCGTGGGTGGGAACACTGAGAGGGTCTAATTTATGTTTTCTACATAACTCTAAATAGGTCTATTCCAATTTCTCTATGGTCAATTTCTTTTGTCTTCTAAGTTTGGCTGCAATTTGTAATATTTTTCCCCTAACTGTAGCTTTATGGGCAGCCCGTAAGGTTTCGGGGGATATATCTTTAGTATCGTTAATTTCAAAATATTCCTTTATGGATTGTTCAATTTCTGCCATGAGAGTGGGATCTTTTAAGATCGACTGGTTAAGTGTCCAGTGAGACATTTTATGAGTTGTGTCCTCTTTTCTCAAGGTTAATAGAACCATGGAGTGGTCTGACCAAGGGACATCCTTTATAGTGGATTTAGAGGCTGCTGGGACATGATGGTTGGATATTAATATATGGTCTATGCGGGAGTACGATTTGTGAGGATTAGAATAGTGGGTGTAATCTTTAGTTTTCGGATTTAATTCTCTCCAAATATCGGTCAATCGGGATTGATGAAGCATGCGAGCTACTTGTGTGCTAATTTTGGTTGGCCTTATGAGTTTATTATTATTTGGTTTGGATTTATCTAAACCTGAATCGAAAGCCAGGTTGGAGTCTCCTCCCATAATAATGATGCCCTCCATAAGAGGATGGAGGACTTCAAGCATCTGAGAGAAAAACTTCTTCTGTCCCCTATTGGGGGCGTAATAGGAGACAAACGTGTATAGCTTCTCGTCTAGAGTTCCTTTTACCAAAATAAATCTGCCTTCTGGGTCTCTATATTCCTTTAGTAAATTAAAACTACAAAATTTGGATAACAAGATAGCCACTCCTTTCGTCTTGTTTTCCCGCGTTGGATAAGTAGAATACTGGGAAGTGGGAGTGTAGGAATGAGGGGGAGTACCGCCTTGGGAAGTGTGTCTCCTGCAGGAGCACTATATCTACATGAAGTGCCTTGTATGCCTGGAGGGCTTTTCGTCTTTTAATAGGAGAGTTCAACCCCTGGGTGCTGTGTGTCACAACACGCAGGGGTTTAGTAGTGTTATTTGAGCCAGCCATGGGTCGTAAAGAGTGTTATGGACAGATCGTGTCTTGAAGACTGAGTCCATAGCTCAGAAGACACCTGTGATGGCAGGTAGGCCGGGAGGGAGGGTGGGAAGGTAAAGGGGGAAAAGGGGAGAATAGATACATGGAAATAAAGGCAAAAATGGTAACAACAAAGCAAGATGTAGTATTGCAAAAGGTCAAACCATGACCCAGATTGAAGGAAGGGAAGTTTGCTCCTTCCTTCAATCAAACAGAATTTATTAGAGTAGTCCATTTAGAGGACTAACTTCCTACTTGTCAGGGCGACAAAGTGTCGCTCCAAGAAGTAGGTTGAGGCTCAGGGCCTCACCGCCGACTGTCAGCGACAATCAAAAAGTTCATGAATTAAATTTTGAAAAACAAAGGGTTGATCCCCCAAAAATAACAATTGAAGAGATGGTACCTTCCCCCTAAAAAAAATATATATATATATATATATTATTTAATACCATAGGAAAAAATAAAAATTGGAGAACCATATGGGTAAGTAGATATTGAAAAACCACAAGAATAAATAAATAAATTATATAAGTGAGCCAGTAAATATTAACTCTTACTCTACCAGAAATCCTTATAAGTAATTTGATCAAGAATTTGAGAAACAATTCATATTAAAAGAAGGCCTATTGGGGAGAAAAAAAAAAGAACACAACAACTTATATGAATGGGGGATGGACACCACCGGAGCTAAGATTAAATCATTTCAGTTGATGTTTAGTAGAGTTATTTCAGACTTTCCTGTGTTTGACTCTATTCCAGGGATTTGAGGTTGGACTATTGGGTGTATTTCTTTTAGCTGAGGTTTGTTGCGGTGGTAAAGTGTCCATGGCTGGTTCATGTGAAATAATTTTCAGGTCTAGTAATAGTCTTTCACCTTCTTGAAAGTTGTGTACTACGTGGAGTCTGCCGTTATATTTGAATTTTAAGGCGAATGGGAAGGCCCATTTGTATTTAATGTCTTTTTTCATGAGGGCAGAAAGTAGTGGTTTCATCGCTCTCCTCTTCTAAATGGTGTAGGGAGATATGTCTGAAAATATTTGAATCGTTGCACCTTGATATTGAAGGTTTTCTTGTTGTCGAGATTTTTTCATCACCTCGTCTTTGGTGGAGTAATAGTGAGGCTTTACTATCACATCTCTCGGTGAGCCGTCTTTTCTTGGTGGGCCTAAGGATCTATGTGCTCTGTCTAATTCCATTTTGTGAATAGGTATGGATGGGATCAGGATTTTTATGATGTCCTGTATAGCTGAGTGTACATCTGTGATGGACTCAGGTAGCCCCCTGAGCCTGAAATTATCCCTCCTTGATCTGTTCTCCAAATCATCTATTCTGGCCTGGGCCACCTCCAGTTGTTCTTGCAGGTGTTGTATGTGGTCAGTATTTTGTTCGATTCTAGAGACATTAATATCCAGTTTCCGTTCTATGGATTTGATCCTGTTTCCAAGACTTTGGAAGTTGGCTCTGATGTCCTTAGTGATTTTTTCAGCGTTCTGGGCGAGGCCCCTATCTAGAATTTCCGATATCCTGTTGAATAAGTCAGTAACATTGAAGGGGGCTTCAGGGGAGCGTTCAGTATTAGAATGGATGTAGATAGGGTTTTGAGAAGGGGCCTCAGAAGGGGTTAATTGACCCGACATTGTGGATATTATTCCTTCTTTAACAACAGACGAGTATAGCGCTGTATGTGATATAGAGTCTGATGAAGGGGGTGGTGAGATGGCTAACAGGTGAGATGAGATTTGTTTGACAGACATAGAATTTTCGGTAATTTCCAGCGTATGTGTCTGGAGTTTGGAGTCCATGTTTTTAAGAGATTCCTTGACGGCTAAAGTTTTAATAGTATTCTTGTTCTTCTTGTTTCGCTTTCCCTTCATGTATTGAATGTGTAGCAGAATATTTGCACCCACATGAGTCAAAGCTAAGTGAATATTAGGGTCGGCAGATTTATTAAGTATCCTGAATCAACCATTGGGAGGAGCATGATATTTTAGTGTTCAGTTCATACCTGGGTACCAGGGCTTGTAGTCAAACTGTGAAAACTGACAAAATCTGTTATAGGTGGAGTCCCTGTTTAATAAGTGGGTGTCATTACTGTAGATGGGGGGGGGATCTAAGATCTTCAAAAAATTTTGTCATCAGACACCCGACGGTGAGTGGTGGGTCTTCCCTAAGTCGCCACCTTAAAAGTATCCCTGAAATGAATTATAGTAAATGACTTGCGATTATTGCAGATTAAGTAAGATATTGTTGAATGAAAGTTTTCCTCTTAAGGTTGCAGCCTTAAAATTATCTGGTGTATATTACTTCAGGTGGTAGCCTTAATCTGAGAGGCTGTAATGTACTCTGACAGGGGGGGAATATGGACTGAGGGTCTTGAGGAGCGATGCTGAGGTAACCACTAGTCCCCTGTCTCTGTGTATTGTATCCACTCAGATTGAATTGCTGGGGAGGCCTCAGACAAGGAATGAATCCTATTGTGTAAAGTCTATTGATGAAAGATAAAATATCAGATGATATTAATCCTTTATGCTGTCACCTTAATCTAGCCAGGTGTGAGGGCTAGTCAGGGGTTCTCAGTGTGGAAGAGTGTCCTGAGGAGATTTGACAGAGACTAGTGATATCCCCCCTGGTAGGGATCTGCAGTATGTGGTTATCTCCAGTGGAAATTACCTCAAATATGAGCTGCTGTATTTGCAGATACCTCAGAGTCTTTTTCCCTTTTTTTTTTTTTTCCTTTTTTCTTTCCCCTTCTTCCTCTCCCCTCTTAGGTTAGTTATTAAATAGTACTGTCTAGGTCACTTGCTGTGCTGACAGGGTCGACTTCTGTGATTTTAATATTGCAGTCTAAGGCACTAATGTTGCAAGAAAGACACAGAAAAGTAGTTGCAACAATTAAGATGGCACCCATTGAAATGAATATGTTTTGACTTGTCATGCAACTTTCTGTGTCATACATCGCAGCAGAAGAAGATACAGCAGTATGAACCAGGGTTAAAAGTCAGGATGTATGCTACAGTAAAAAAAAAAAAAAAGAATGTAAAAAAAAATGCTAACCCTGGATACAGCCATAACGGGACGGGGTAAAATCTCTGTCTGACCTACAGTTTTTATTTAATTGTATGTAGCTTTCTGCAAAGGCCCTAAACATTAAATAAAAAAGGTTCCCAAAATGTATTTTTTTTTTACTGATGATTAAATGGAATTAGGAGCATAGTAAAAGGAATGTACATTTCAGTCCTCTTCACAACATTGTGCTCTACCACTTATTTTAAAATGTACGTGAATTCCTTTACCAACATATACTAAAAATATGCATTTTATAAATAAATGCAATCCATTTAAAGTTTGTTGCATTATTATATGAAAATCACAAAGAAAAATCATGAATAGCTATATACCATCACCATCAGTGTACATTAGTTCAATATAAACTTGTTTATTTTGTTTCACTTCCTTCACTTCCTTTCAAAGCATATTGTTTGTCAGTTCTTCTATTGCAACCCTGTATTAAAACGGATGTTGTTTGTTGTAATTATAAGGTGCCCACTGCTGTAAAATAGTAAAGAGATGAAGTAGCCTTGATCCGTACCAACCAAATTAAATGGGACCATGCATTTTTATACACGCACAACATAATTTGTCTGAAATTGAAGATCAGTGGAATTTAAGTGCCTAATAGTTTCATTACTAAGGGTTACATTGATGCCAAGGTTAGAAAGGGAGTCCATCCTTTGAAATGAAGATGAAGACTGGAGGCTTTCCAACATTTATGCTAACAAAAAAAATATCCCTAGCAATTGATTTAGATTTACATGGAGACATGAAAGAGCAGTGAACTCCTCTGATTTATTTAGATGGTTAGGGAGGGAGATGTGTGACAACATAATAGGGTACCATCCATGAACATTGTTAGCTTATTATGGGCAACCCCACTCCTTTGAAAACAACATATGCACATAAAGCTACTGACAGAAGTTGGACTGCCAAGATAAATAGAACAGAGGAGAGCAAACCTGCCTGATACCTAAAAAAATTGAAAATAAGCGGCATTCAAACCTAGAACATTTTAAAAAGTAACACAATTTTTATTGAAAAAAAAGAAAAAACAATCCTCTCTGGGCGATCTATGAACATTGCAAGGTTTTAACAAGCTTTGTAGCCGACTCCTACTTGTTTCTATTCTTAAAGTGGATGTAAACCCTCACATATACTCACATATACCCAGTGAAGTGAACAGCCTCAGATGATACACAGAGATTGAACAAATCTCCCTACATAAGTTTTACATGTATATCTTCTGTCTTCAGCTTTATATATGGTTTAGAAAATACACATTGCGTTAGATTTTTTTCTTCCTGTTCCCACAGAGGGAGGGGAGTCTTGGCATACACTCAGGGTCGCTGTGAGAAATCATGGGGCCCGATACAGCCTATCTGACAGGGCCCCCTTCAACCATGCCCTTGACCCCAGCCCCGGCCCCGCCCATTGACCTGAAACAAAATGCAGGTTTGTTTCCATTTACATATGTGTGTGGAGCCAATGCATGCGTTTGCAATTAATATGCACGAAGGGGAGGGGGCAATTTAAATTTCTTTTGAATTGTACGTTATTACCAATTAAAAAAAACGTACACTGTGGGCCAGATTCACGTACCGAGAGAAATGCCCTTCCATTGCAAAAGTACATCCAATTTTTTTCCCTTCCTGAAGCAAGGTGCTTTTATTCTGTTGTATGTTGCTGTTTGGAGGTTTGTGTTGTGTCGGTGTGTATATATATATATATATATATATATATATATATATATATATATATATATATAGTAATCAACAACACTAGTAGGGATTCCTACCTATTAGACTCTAGAGACACATTTTTTTCTTTGTTTTATATGGTTTAGGGTGCATCGATCACAACTGGCATCCTTATAGCAGCATAGAATCATTTTACTTTAGCAATCTTTGGGCCTGCTGGCCTGCACAGGCTCCTGACCTAATTAATCCACCTTTACTCAATTTCACTGAAATTAGTGGAAGCTGAGGAACCAACATCTACCCTCCTATTAACACAGGGTATCTCTCCAATTGCACCCCAATTCCAGCCAAAAGGGGGGCCTATTACCATTGGGCTCACCCCACGGATATACCCAACAAAGGTATTATTTAGCAGCGCCATTTCCCTTTCTACTATTCATATTTATATTAGTTCCCCACATAGGGATCCTACTGGTAGGCAACAGCTACTTTATTCACCATAGCGCAGACTCCCCTGTTCTTACACGGGAGAGGATCTGCCGACCGCCACTGGGCAAGGTACTGGCAACACTCCATTTCCTTGCCAGTGGCTATTTTCACCCTAATGGCTAAATATATATTTTATATACATTTTTTTCTGTTTAGTATATATTTTATAATAATTTATATAATAAATATATATATATATATATATATATATATATATATAATATATATATATATATATATATATATATATATATATATATTTTAACTAATATAATATTACTAATTTTAATATTATTATAATTATCTTATTTAATATTATATATATATATACATATATATATATATATATATATATATATATATATATATATATATATATATATATATATATATATATACACACCGACACGACACAAACCTCCAAACAGCAACAGACAACGGAATAAAAGCACCTTGCTTCAGGAAGGGAAAAGATTGGATGTACTGTTGCAATGGAAGGGCATTTCTCTCGGTCTATTTAAGCACTGGGCATAGCTCACTAAGTCTGACGGGCCTAGTTCCTATATAACTGATTGCGCCGTGCCGAGTTCTAAGCATGCTCAGAGAGGTGCTGACCAAAGTCTGCTTCATGTGCACATGCCCAGTCTGGTCAGCCCTTTATTTGCATGGGGACACGGCTCATTTCAATGGAACACGCCCATGTCCTTCCCACTTTGAATTACACCGCCTTACGCCTCAGAATTTACATTGCGAGGCGCATGCGCGGGCGGCTCCGGAATGGTCGCTTGATCCGTGAGCTCCGCACCGCTCTGGCTGTTCGGTGATCGTAGCGGGTGTGTCGGGTCCCCGGGGATCGTTACTGCAGCATCCAGAGGTGGGGGAGAGTCAGGGCGCTCCTGTATGTCGGGGTAACCCGCGAGGCGAAGCCTGGAGCCTCAGTTCACTGCGCTGAGCGGGACGTGCGATCACAAGATGGCGGGCGTCACACAGACACACACCACAGGAGCGGAGGAATCCCCTGTGATCCGGCCATCATATGCTTTCATGGCCAGCTCGCATGTCCCGGGCACCCCGACCAGTCCCCTTACAACCACGGCTCACTCCCCAGCCTCCACGGAGTCTCTGTTGGAGCAAACAATGGCTGAACTAATGAATTCTCCCCTGGGTCCTACCTCACCTCAGGCAGCAGTGGGGCCTGTCATGGAGGACGTCTCCTCACACAATCTGTCCCAGGCCACTGATCTTTTCACCCAGCTCTCCCTATTGCTGGACAAAGGGCTTGCACAAACTGCGGCAAAAATCACAAGTGACCTGAGGGGGGACTTTCACATGATCGGTTCCAGGATGGAATCGATAGAAAACAATCTGGACCACACCATAGCCACGACTAGACAGAATTCTGATCAGATTCAGATTCTACACGAACAATTGGACATTGCCTTAGCCCGTATTGACGACCTGGAGAACAGATCCAGGAGAGAAAATTTTAGGATCAGGGGGCTCCCTGAATCTATCACTGACACCTTCTCGGCTGTCCAGGACTTCCTCAAACAGCTTATCCCTAACATCCCACAGCATAAATTAGAGATTGACCGGGCTCACAGAACCTTGGGACCCCCGAGAAAAGACGGCACCCCCAGGGACATAGTGGTCAAACTTCACTTTTTTTCAGTTAAGGAAGAGGTCATGAAGCTGTGCAGACACCAAAATCCCCTGACTTGCCGAGGTCACAACGTCCAAGTGTTTGCGGATCTCTCCCCAACAACCATCCAAAAGCGGAGAGCCCTGAAGCCCCTCCTACTGGCTCTGTCACAACGCAACACCAAATACAAATGGGCCTTTCCTTTTGCCCTGAAATTCGAATACAAAGGCAGGGCGCATTCATTCTACAATTTCCACGATGGGGAACGCCTTCTCCTAGACCTCCGCCTTATCTCCCAGGAAGCAGCAATGGATCACTCTAATTCTAATCCGGGATCTTCCAAACGACCTTCCCCTGCGAGCCCCCTGACGGGCACCTGGGACAAACCTAAATTTAAGAAGACCAGGGACACCAGGCCTCCTTGACACCTCTTGACAATTTTTTATTTTTTTTGGAACTGTTTGCAGAGATTTTTTCTTGATGACCTTCTCTCTAGTTTTAGGGACATTTATTTACCCCTCACTTTACTATTGTTGCAGCTCCTGCCCTTTCGGGCGGTTGCATACGCAGCCTGAGTTGTGGACTAAATTGTTGTTCCTGTTGAACTCTATCGGTGTGGTTACTACAGCTATAGTTGTTAGACTCTTAAATCTCTCCGTTGCTCCTTCAGTTGTATGGTTGGTCTGTCTCTGGGGGTCCTGATCTTCCCCTGCTGGATTTTCGGGTGGGGGGTCTGGGTCCCCCTGGGGGCTGATCGGCGGGGCTCCGAACCTACCTGCTTACTTTATGGGAGCTTCATACTCCACTTAGGCTTCTTTACTAGACCGAGGTCGGAGCGGTGTTGCTGTGCCTCCCCCTACCCCACGGATTGGGTGATGCCTTCTCCCTGGGTTAGGCATCCACCCAGCTTGCTGGGTGCAGACGAATGGTTTACGGTTATTGGTGGCGAGTATCCGAATACTCTCCACCCCCTCAAGCTCCCTGAGAGCCCGAGCTCCCCTCCCCCTCCCATTTGTGTCTTCTGTCTTCTGTCCTTTTCCTCTCTAACATCTTTTCTCCTTGCAGGATGTCACGGTTCCAACATCAGCTGTCTATACCTAAGATGTCTACAGCCCTTACAGTGGTCAGATTCCCGAGTTGTTCGCCACTTCCCGGTCCAGGTAGGTGGCGGGGTTCTGCTGATCTCTCACATCCCTATGCTCCATGGCTAATACTGCTCCCACGGCTGCCAAATTGAAGGTAGCCACTCACAATGCGCAAGGTCTTAACTCCCCCTCCAAAAGAAGAAAGGTTTTAGACTTTATGAAGTCCCGACACCTCGACGTCCTCTTTCTACAGGAGACCCACTTTCCGATACGATACAAACCCACCTTTCTACATGCCCAGTTCCCACACTTTCTCTTAGCTAGCGTAGAGGACAAGACCAAAGGGGTTGCAATCCTTATCTCCAAAACTTGTAGGTTCTCTCTGCAGTTAGACTATAGGGACCCGGGAGGGAGGTTTGTTCTGGCCAAGGGCACAATTGACGGCCGCATGTACTCGTTGGTTTCTTACTACGCTCCCAACACGGGCCAACTTAAATTTTTTACTGATATGTTCAAGACCCTGGATCCCTTGTTGGAAGGCTCGTGATAATGGGTGGGAATTCGAATGTGGCCTTTGACCAGGGCGTTGACAAATCCAAACCCCCCACAGCTCGGAGCGTGCGCCCCACGAGAGTTAGTTCGAAGATAGCCAAACTACTATTTCAGCGCGGCCTCACGGACATCTGGAGGGAAATGAATCCCACCCAGAAAGACTACACGCACTTTTCACATGCCCATCAAACCTATGCCAGGATCGATCATCTCCTGATCTCTACTGCCCTAATCCCAGCGGTCGGTAACTCCCATATCACAGATACGGTCTGGTCGGATCACGCCATGGTGAGCATGACCGTGATCAACCACTCTGCACTCCCTAAATTCCCTTGTTGGCGGCTAAACAAGATGATCCTGTCGAACCCTGCCCACAAAATTGAGATAGAAATGGCCATCTCTGAATACTTTTTGCAAAATGATTCTCCTGACGTCTCGGCAGAGACTTTATAGGCCGCCCACAAAGCAACTATTCGGGGAAAATTGATTCAACTTAAAGCAAAAATTAACAAAGCGCGTAGGGTCGACATAGAGAACTTGGAAAATAAATTCCAAGAGCTTTGTGCAGCCCATAAGAAAGATCCGGGACATTGTCCTGTGTCTTGCATTGAATCAACTCGCCTGGAACTGAACTTAGCACTGACTGCCAGGTCCGAGACCAGTCTCCGATGGCAGGGAGCGAGATATTATCATATGAAAGATAAGCCGGGACCCCTATTAGCCTCCAAACTAACCCCTCGTCATCGGCCGTTCACCTTTCCCAGGATTAACATAGCGGGTAGTCCTCCCACAGCAAACCCCCTTAAAATACTACAAGCATTTCAAATGTTTTACGCGAAACTGTACGGGGGTCACCGGGCACAGAAGGATCCTGCCGGAACCGGGTTCCTTGATAACCTTCCCATTCCTACTTTGTCGAGGGAACATAGAGACAGACTCGAAGCTCCCGTATCCACGGAAGAGGTTCTAGAAGTCATTAAAGGCCTAAAGAAACACTCAGCCCCAGGACCGGACGGGTTCTCCGCCCCTTATTATAAAGCATTTGCACCGATCTTGGCCCCCCACCTTGCAAACTTCATCAACTCTAAAACCAAAGGGGAACCTATGGATGCGCAACTGAATGCTGCCTTCATCTCCGTCATCCCAAAGCCTGATAAGGACCCGGGCGAGATCGGTAACTATAGGCCGATTTCACTCATCAATAATGATCTCAAAATAATGACTAAAGTTATGGCCGACCGCCTAGCTTCCTTCATTGGAACCTACATACACAAAGACCAAGTCGGGTTCATACCTGGCCGCCAGGGTCCTGACCAAATTAGACGGGTAGTTGACATTATGTCTCTCCTACAATCGGGCTGGGATGGCGGAGGTGCTCAAGCTGGGATGTTGCTGTCGTTAGATCTGCAGAAGGCTTTCGACTCGGTTTCCTGGTCCTACATTGCTATGATATTGGAGCGCTGGGGCTTTGACCCTAGATTCTCCGGGCTCATCCAATCCCTATATTCCAACCCCATAGCCAGAATCAAATTGCAAGGTTTGTACTCAGATCCTATAGCTATTCGGCAGGGGACTCGCCAAGGATGTCCCCTTTCGCCGCTAATCTTTGCCATAGCAATTGAATCATTGGCCATTGCTATCAGGTCCAACCCCGATATAGCGGGAGTCCGTTGCGGTCCCAAGACCCACAAATGTGGACTGTTCGCGGATGATTTGATCCTGTTCATAACGTCTCCCATCACCTCCCTCCCAGTGCTTTGTAAAACTCTGGACGACTTTGCGGACTTCTCTGGTTTAAGGATTAATTATGCCAAGTCCCAGGCCCTCAATGTCTCCCTACCGCTTCCCTTAGTTACCCAGCTGAAGGAATCCTTTTCTTTCAAGTGGAGTGAAACCTCTATTCGCTATCTAGGAGTTAACTTGACCCCCAAATTTGAATTACTATATCAAGCCAATTACCCCCCCCTTATACAAACAACTAGAACTTGATCTTAAACATTGGCACCCATACAACCTATCATGGCTAGGGAGGATAAACTCGGTGAAAATGACCCTGCTCCCACGGCTCCTATATTTCTTTCGTGCTCTTCCTGTATCTCTCAGGAAAGACCACCTAGATGCATTCCAAACCAAGGTCGTTAAATTTATATGGGGTAAGTCGGGCCATCGCCTAGTTAGGCACACTCTCTTCAGACTTCGACGCAGAGGGGGGTTGGGTCTACCCAAGCTACTCTGGTACTATCAGGCAGCCAGGCTCGCTCAGCTTTCCACGATATATAGCAAAGTAGCCAAACCTGACTGGGTGGACATGGAGAGACAGGCGGTCCCTTCCTTCACCCTCGACTTCCTCCTTTGGAGCCCCCCTAAATCTAGGCCCCCAATACTTTGCCCTTCTTTATCACACACATTTGCAATATGGGATAAGCCATTAAGCTCAGGTATAACCCTTCCCTGGTCTCCTCTGGTACACCCTTGGCACACATCTTCCACAATCCTGATTTTCCTCCAGGGATGGACATCAGGGCGTTCAGGTGGTGGTTGGACAAGGGGATGTATCGGATCGGGCACTTTCTAACGCCTTCGGGACCCATCTCTCTCGCCCACTGTGTTGAGAATTTGAAACTGCCCTCTACGGAACGATTCCGGTTCCATCAATTTTCCTGTTTCCTTCACTCTATCTGGTCCAAGAAACCTGACCTTACTCAACTCACTCCTTATGAACAATGGTGTGGGGATCTCATGGAGCAGAGGGGGGGGATCTCCAGAATATACTCGTCACTTGCCATGGATGACCGCAAAACACCTTATATGTTGGCCTGGGAAAGTGATTTACAAATGATCTGGGACCTGGATGTCTGGCATAAAGCTTTTGATCTATCCTTTAAGGGTATTTTCAATGTGTCCCTCATTGAGGCCAGCTTAAAGGTACTCACCAGATGGTACCTGACTCCCACCCGGCTCTCCGCTATGTATCCCTTGTGCTTTCGAAGGTGCCAGTTGAGAGGAACCATGCTACATATCTGGTGGGAGTGCCCCAAAATTCGAAGCTTCTGGACTAAAATATTCAGAATAGCATCCACGGTCTCTGGTCTCACCATCCCCAGGTCACCACTGACGGCCCTCCTCAACCAGAGCCTCCCTCAGGCCGCAAAGTCGACTCGTAAACTTGTCTTTTTCATCCTTTTAGGGGCTAAACTCACCTTAGCCAGGGCATGGAAATGTCCTTCGGTATCTATTTCAGCATGCAAGCGGAAAATCTCCTGGATTATGTCCCAAGAGAAGATGCTGAGTTCGACCCTAGACACCTTCTCCCAGTTTCGAGAGATTTGGGAACCCTGGGCAAACTACATGGGGATGGGAGAATCCATCTTTTTGTCATGCTGAGCGGACTAGGTTTAGACTCATGACATTCGTCACTGCCTCTTCTTTCTCTTTCCTCTTATTCCCCTTTCATGACTTCTCTTTGTCTATTCCCCTCTACCCCCCATTTCCCACAAACAGTATCAGGAACCTGCTCATGGGCAACATCTTTTGGCTGATTGTAGACAATATTTGTTAAGCCCTACCTAATATCTAGGTATTGTTATGTGTTGATGTGTCTTGGTACAGCCTACCTCCTTCAATGGGCTCCTCCAGTTGCCTTGGAGGCCCCCACTGGTTTGTATATTTGTTGGGTGTATTGGATGTGGGTTCTTTCCATTCTCTCCTACGCAGTTAGTTCCCAAGTGGGGTGTGGGAGAGGAATTGGAATGTGTCTCATCCCTAGGGGTCCCCAAACCTCAGAGCTTTCCACATTTAAAGACATGTGACTTCTGTCACCGGTTTAAGCTATTGGTTGAGCCTTAAGTTTTTCGTATACTACTTGTACTGTACCGTTTCACCAATGCCTTTATGTTCTCCATTGTATGGCTTTGTTATCTTTACCTTAAAAAGTAATAAAAACATTTAAACATAAAAAAACAGCTGTTACACAGCACTAGGGATGGGCAAATCTGCCCTGGTTTGATTTGTGGTGTCCTGTTTGTCAAATCCTGGGTGTTACCATACTCTATATTAAACAAAGCATAGTTATGGTTCTACCGTTACCATCTCTATTAATAATGAAAATATTAATATTGAAATGACATCTACTGTTGTATAATATGATATAAAATAATTGCACAATAAAAAAATTATTGACAAAAAAAAAAAAGAATTTACATTGCACCGGTGCAAATTTGGTTGAAAATACTATGAGGATACGGTACTTGCGCCTCGAAATTAAGCCGGTCTAACTTAAATTCTATCCAAGGGGGAAATTTCTTGCGCTTAAAGGTGAATAAATAATTGAAAAAGGTGACATAAATGAATAAGTGGTATCCAGCAGCAACACTAAACATGTGATATACACGAAATACAAAAATACAAGAAAAAATAAAAGAAAAAAAGGTTGCGCTCAGAAACACAATTTGATATTGTGAAAAAAGGGCGGAGCCACGCACTAACGTCACCGCGTTACACGTGACCCCGGAAGCGCGGGCGCACGTAATCGTTTTGTTGCTGCTTTTGTTTTTATGTCATTTTTAGCCGGCAATTTTAAATGTTGATGTGTAATTTGCTGCACATATTTTATTAAACCTCCTGGGAGTATTTCACCATTGCGAGCCCTTGTTTTTTCTCCCTTGGTTCTATGAATGAGACTTGGAGTCTGCATTAGTGTGGAATATTATTTTACTCCAGTAGAGATCTTTTCAATCCGAGGTGGAAGAACCGGAAGTGGTCGATGTTATCTCCCCTTCCAGATGCCAGTGGATTGATATGCCTAAGTTACCCTAGGATCCGGTAAGAGTACATCTCTACTTACCTTTGATGTGTCTGCAGAATTACTGTGAGATCGGTAACGAATCCCGTCCAGGATCTCTTCAATCTACAGTTGTCACTGCCCTTTGCTGAGCATTGGACAATCCTTCATATTTATATTTATCCAACCATCTAATCAATTTTTTTGATACAAGCTCAAATGGACTAATAGAGATTAAGGCCCAGATTCACGTACATCTGCGCATTATTGGACCGGCGTAGCGCACCGCCTTTACGTTAGACTTGCGCAATTTTGCCGCGTAATCACCCTATTCTCGTAGCTTTTGCGCAGAAAATTGCGCATGCGTAACGTTATTTCAGAGGCGTAAGGCGGAGTAATACAAATTGGGAAGGACGTGGGCGGGTTACATTGAAATGAGCCGTGACCCCATGCAAATGAAGGGCCGGCCGGCTCGCGCATGCGCGCTTGAAGGAGACCATGGTCAGCTCCGCTGTGCGCATGCTCACAACTCGGGAGCGGCGCAATCAGTGAAATTGGAAATGGACTAGGCAACTTAGTGAACTACGCAAACAGCATAAATAGACAGACACAAACGCACTTGCATTGCAAAAGTACATCCCTTTGTCCCTTCCCATTTAACCAAGTGCTTTTGTCCTGTTGTTTGTTGCGTTGTGTTTTGTAGTTGTCAGATTAGTGTTCTGTGTGATCAAGTGTTTGTTAGTAGATCTTTGAAAGTGTTTTTTGATAAGTGTTTGAGAGACTGTTTGTTTGATATATTTCTGTTCGTTTGTTTTCTTGCTGATTTTTTGCTGTTTGTTTTTTTGACTGTTTTTTGCTGAGTGCTTGTGTGATTTTTTGGGTGTTAGTTTTCTCTTTGTGTGTGTTCTTGCTTGATTGATTGTGCTTGTTTTTGTGACTGATTTTTGTTGACTGGGAGTGAGTTTTTTTGGAAGTATGACAGAGAGAAAGCGAAAACTCAATTTTACTGTGGGGGAAAAAAGAATTCTTGCCCGGGCCATTAGCGATTATGGGCGTTTCCTCCACGGCCCTCCAGGGCCAACACCACCCCGGCCAGGAGGAGGGAGATTTTGGACCTCATCACTGAGCAGGTCAATTCAGCGGGGGAGGGGGAGACACGGACCCGGTCTGGGATTGACAAAAAAATTCATGACCTCCGGCGTCTGGTCAAACAGAAGCTGTCCAAAATGCATGCCCAGGAGGGGGCCCACCATGCTGTATTAGGCTGACAGCGGAGGAGCATGCGGTGGCCCTGACCTTTCATCGGCATGAAGTGGAGGGCCTGCCCGGCTTTGACTCAAGTCCGGAGCCCGTGGTGCCAGGTAAGTATTTTTTTTAATATCAGGTGTGTAGCATGTGTGGGGGAGGGGGTGAAAGGGAATATGTGGCAAGTGTGTGGATCCTCCAACCTGTGAATGTTTTGTGTCATCCACAGATGTGCAGGAGGGTGCAGGGCCATCTGGCCTGACCGCACCATCCCCAGGACAGCAGCCTAATGAGGCCCCCCAACAAGGCCGGAGTCCGCGGAGGAGGTTCAAGAGGAGGAGGAGAATCATGAGGAGGAGGAGTCCATGTCAGGCACTGGACTTTTGGTTTTTGAGGACTCTTCCCCTCTGGCTGGCAGCAGGCAGGCCTCCCTAAGGGGGAGCCCCCCCCTCCTCCCCCAACATGGCTCCCCTCCCAAGGGCCCCCCCTTCTCCCCAGCCATAAGCATCAGCTGGAGGCAGGAAGTCATCCCAGAACACCAGGGGGTGGCCTATCTCCTCTGAGAAGGGACCAGGCCCTTCAGACCCGCCATCTGGGACAGGTCAGCCAGACATTGGTGCGGATTGAGGAGAGCCTGTCCTCCATCAAGGATATGCTGGGGAACCTGGACTCCCACTCCCGGGCTTTCACAACCTGCCTAAACGACCTGCAGACTACATCAGCAGGCGTTGGGCAGGATGTGAGGGCCCTTACCCAGGCTATCCAGGCCAACACGGCAACACTTGGTGCTGCCCTGAACAGAATAGGCGTGGCCTTGGAGGGCAGGCCGCCAGGTGGGCAGAGATCAGGGGCTGCTCCTCCTTCCCCGGTTTTCCCCCTCCCCCATGAGTCTCCCCTTGTCCGTGTGAATGGTGTATGAATGTACAGTGACATAATTGGAGCCTTGGCGTGGCGTTGCTGCTCACAAGTCCTGCATGGTGGACTGGTGCCAATCCAATTTGATGTGGATGTGGGGTGTGTGTGCTAGGGACCACAGTGGTGTGCATGCATGCATTCTCATTGTGCCATGATTAATGTGTGTGTTTAACGTGCAAAGATGCCCAATGTGAGTTGTCTCCTGGCTGCTCTTCCCTCAGAAGACGGGGTAGCCTCGGTTAGGGGGGGATTGTCTGGTTCAGGGGTCAGGTCATCACGCAGGTCAATCTGCAGGCCCTTTCTTACTGTGAAGTTGTGCAGCATGCAACATGCACCGATGATCTGGCACACAAAGTTTGGGGAATACAAGAGGGTCCCCCCAGACTTATCCAGGCATCGGAAACGTGACTTCAGGAGGCCAAAGGTGCGCTCCACCACTGCTCGTGTTTGGGCATGTGCTTGATTGTATCTTTCCTCTCCTGGGGTTTGGGGGTTCCGGATAGGAGTCATGAGATGGGGTCCCAGTGGATATGCAGAGTCACCTGTAAGGGAAAAGACAGGAGGATGTTAGTCATGCATGTGCCCCTTGTGATGTGTGCATCATGGGAGGGGATAGTCATGCCTGCCACCCATGTCACTCACCAACCATCCAGGTGTCCCCATACACGTTCTGATCGAATTCAATTCGGATGTGGCATTGATTGTATATGTAGCTGTCATGGCTGGACCCTGGGTGTTTGGCACGGACGTGCCATATGAGGCCTTGGGCATCGACTATCACCTGATGGAATGCCAATGCTTCCGATTGCGGTACATGTGCTCTGTCTCATGGGGGGGCTGGAGTGCCACATGTGTGCAATCAATGGCCCCCACAGTGCGTTGGAATCTGGCAATTCTGTAGAAATCTGTCATTGCCTTCAGCCGCAGGTCCTCAGTGGTGGGTTTGATGATTTGGTTGGCCATGCATCTGAGGATTGCAGGGACAACCTGGTGCACACATCTGCTCATGGAGGATTGTGACATCCCAGCCACCACTCCACTTGTACGCTGAAAAGAGCCACTGGCAAGGAAATGGAGTGTTGCCATGACCTTGACCAGTGGCTTCACTGCATGTGAGCGTTGTGTTCGGCTGGTGATGTCCTCCTGCAGGGTTGTGGTAAATTCCAGGATGACATGAGGGGTGAATCTGAAGATGCGATACACCTCAGAATCACTCATGCCAAACAGGTCTATGTTGGTGCGGTATATCCTCTCCCGTGCCATCCTCCGTGCCATCCTCCGTGCCCTCATCCTTCTTTGTTCATCTAAAGTCAGTAGTATAGCTATGCGCGACGATGCCCCTGGCATACAGATTGTTGTGCAACACGTGTGACTGCTGAGCTCCTCACTAACAGTGTTGCTTTATCTAACAAGTAGACTTTTTTTCTCTTTTTAGACCAGCTTTTATATGCTCTAATTTTATACAGGACATTTTGCTGTTCCGCACACTGCGTAGCCTGCGCTGCCCCAACGTTCTTTTGTGGATCCCCGTAAGTCCCTCATTAGCATATTTGACTAGCAAATCAATGGTCTGTCTAGCGCAGTTTTGCGCAGACGGATGCGCCTGTCTAACGAAATTACGCCGGACAAAAAAAAGTAGATTTCTTGCGTATCTTGCTTTGGGGATGCCGTGCATCGAAACGCACGCGCACATTTAGACTTACGCATGCGCATCTCCTGTTGCGCAGGCGTAATCGCTCTGTGAATCTGGGCCTAAGTATTGAATGCAAGTTATTTAATTTAACTTATTTTTTGATCACATCAAAAATTAACCCTCACGGACTTTACCTATTAGTTTATAATCTAGATGTATCCATTTTTCATTATTTATATTGATATGGTCTAACTTAAAGGAGTTGCACTACGCCGGTCCAAAAATGCGCCGATGTACGTGAATCTGGCCCATATTTTTTACTTGTTGCTATAATAAATATCCCAATTTTTTTGTTTAAAAAAAACTATTTTTTTTTCACAGTTAAGGCCGTACGTATTTTGACCTATTTTTGTAAAAAAAAAAAAAATCGCAATAAGCGGCTGGTTTGCGCAAAAGTTATAGCGCCTACAAAATGGGTAACAGAATCATGATTTTTTTTTATTATTCTTTTTTTTACTAGTAATGGCGGCGTTCTGCGATTTTTATTGCGAATGCGATATTGCAGCGGACATATTGGACACTTTTGACACAAATTTGGGACCATTCACATTTATACAGCAATCAGTGCTATAAAAATGCACTAATTACTGTATAAATGTGACTGGCAGGGAAGGGGTTAACACTAGGGGGTGAGGAAGGGGTTAAATGTATATCCTGGGTGTGTTCTAACTGTGTGGGGGGTGACTGGGGGAGGTGACCGATGCTGTGTCCCTATGTACAAGAGACACAGATCGGTCTCCTCTACTCTGACAGCACGTGGAGCTCTGTGCTTACACACAGAGCTCCACGTCCCTGCTGTCATCTGCTCGTTTTTTTGCTGATCGCATGTACCCGATGGACATGGCGGCCTCCAGGTACATGCATCGGATCCCCAGCGATGCGGCAGGACAGTGTTTACCCGCCGCGTGCCACCCAGTGGCGCGCGCGGGTAATGCACTAGAAATCACATCCAAAGACGTCTAGTTGGCGCCTCAGGTCCGCGCTGTTGACGTATTTTGTCAATAGCGCGGGTCTGAAGTGGTTAAGGCTTTGCAATATCTGTAAATGAAATAACGTATTTGCAACAGGGAGATTTTTACAAACAACATTAATGTTTACAATGAATTAACCACTCAACCAGGGTGAATGTCATATCACGTCCTAGGAATGAAGTGATTATATTAAATTGATGCCTGCACCTGCAGGCAGCATCCCGGTATTAAAATTTACAGCAGCCATTGCCCTGTAAAGCAGAAGTGATTTGAGTGCTGTATAGCCACTCAATCACTTCTGCATGTGGCAGAAGGGGATCCCGACCACTGCCGCATTTCCCTGGCTCTCCAGTACTGCTTTGACTGGTGACATCAGATGCATTACACAATAATAGGGAAAAGTTGTTTCTCCCTCTTTGTGACCACAAAAACAATAAGCGATGGGGGTTTTGCCGCCTTCAGTTTTGGTTTTTGGTTTACCTGGCCATTAACAGGTGATCAGAACAATGTGTAATTGATCAGAAAAACGAAAAGTGTAGCGCTAAAATTATGTAAGAAATATCAATATAACACTGCAAAGCATCATATAGACTTGGAATGAAATAATATATATAATACGTGAAGCAACACATAAACTAATCACCAAGTGTTCAAAATTATCATATCAATTGGATATGAAAAGAGGTAAGTCTAAAAATGATTTGATTCAAAGTGTCCAAAAAACGTGACAATAGGTGAAGAAAATTTTGATAGCAGATCCACCACCAGAGAGAATAGGAGGCTTACCAGAAAGCGTGGACTCAGCTACACTTAATGAGTCAATCAGGCTTATTATGATGATATCCGGACATCAACCATCCATTGGAAAACAGGGATGAGTTTTGGGTATAAATCAACTCCTCATACGGTAGGTGAGAGACCAAGAAAGATGTAACATTACCAGGACTGATATATGAGACTCGTATGTTCTTTACAGAGGATCCAGAATGCTCAGATGCAACAATTATGGGAGGAAAGAAATGGATGCAAACATAGTGTAATAACGTATGGTACTTTTACTGTAATACACAAAATACAGTTGGTTGCACTCACATTTCAGCAGACATATCAAAAGTATGTAAAAACGTCTAGCAGTAAAATCAGCAGAAGACCCGACGCGTTTCGATCAAACGATCATCATCATCTGGGGTGCTGGAGCAGCACCCCAGAGGATGACCTATGGAAAAATATCTCCAATTTTCGGAAAACTTTTCTTGTAATTACATCTCACAACCCCCAGAATGTCTTTAGTTTATATAGGTTTACTAGCACTGTATACAGTACAGTATGAATCTTGTACTATGCACCATCTGCACTGTTAATGAATACTGAAACTGCATGTTCAAAGCAACTACTGAAGCTAAGCAATATGCAAACGTTATCCAACTACCTTGAGAGTTAGGCAATTTTAAGAGAGATTGATGCTTTCATTAACATACAGTTTTGTAGTCAATTACACATTTATCATAATTTTAAGTTTATGTGTCAGATCTAATTTTAGGATATTGGTACATCAGAACACTGTTTATGTTTGAGATATGAACACACAAATTTTTTCTCTTGGTAATTGCAGTTAATATATAAAGGAATACTAAATATTTTCTGCTGTATGTAATACTTCATCCTGAATTAAATCTTTTCTCTTTTTCTTGTCAAAATATCTTTATTTGGGTAAACAAGAAAATTGTACAGATGCAATAAATGAAAGGTTATACAAAAAGGAGCAACATTGGAGATTCCTTAGTGTTTAGCGCGAGAGCTGTTTCTCCCGAAAGAGTCATATTACGCTTGGATCAATGTTGCGTTCGAGGCTGCAGAAGTTGGTTACGAAGCCAGGGGGCTTAGCATGCTTTTTAGCTAGTTAAAGAGATCGAATAGGACTCTGGGTGTAGACTTGAAGTGGGACGAGGTTACATGCTAGTTTGGAATCTCCAATGTGTACCATGTTGTATCAATATAAATGCATATGTTTATTAGCAAATTTATGAAAACAAAATTTGGGTTAGGGATCTTTTCTCTTTTTATACCTCAACTCTACAATACAACTTTTCTCTCTCTGTATTATTACACACCATGACAACACCCAGGTTTCTTAGTGTAGAGTCAAAGTAGTTGGAGCTGGATGAATCTTTTTGAAATTCTTTTTTTTATTTTTTATTTGAGTAAACTAAAAAATGTCCCTCTTAGTAGATAAAGGGACATTAAAACCTGGTATATAGGCTGAGCAAGAGGACTATGCTCTCTTTATAACAGAGAGAGTACTTCCAGAGGATGACCTACCTCAAAATCACAATCCAGTGATGATAGGCATTATTCTCTTCTGGAGTTCCTAAAAGGTGGTATGAGATCGTGTGTTTTTTTTTCTTTTGTTTTTTCCTGTGCAACTTGGCCCCACCAAGTTGCTACCCATGGCATGGTAAACGGATAAAGAGATCTTCACGTCTGATAAAGAAGCAGAGAAACCCTGCAATTTACCAGAATATCCAGCAATAACATTTTACTTCCTCCAGTACCCTAGGGCACATTAGCTAAGTATTCTTTGTATTGTATTTGTCACTTTTTCTCTCTGTATTGCACTCTTTGACTTTTCCTTTATGTGTCATGCTCTTCAGCATTTCCTTCTCCTAATATTGTTTAAATAAATTAAAATAAGTAGGACCAATATCATTTATTTGATCTATCCAGTCATACAGTATATAAATTCACTGATCTTTCACTATTATTATTTCTGAAAATAAAAGTGATTCACACACACACTATCGCTCCCTTTGGGAAATTATTTTATTAAATTACAAGTGCCTAGGAACCATCAACACCAGCATTAAATATGTATACTACAACCAAGACAAATACTGTAATGATCGGAATTTCCGATGAAAAAAGTCCAGATCGTGTGTGGGCCCGATCAGACTTTTTCCATCGGTGTTTAGCAATAGAACATGTTTTATTTTTTTACAATGGAAAAAAAAATCGATAGAGAATTTCTATCGTCTGTGTGCAACTCCGACAGAGAAAAAACCCACGCTCAGAATTAGGTCGATGCAGGCTCAAAAGCATTGAACTTCATTTTTCTCGGCTTGTCATAGTGTTTTACGTCACTGCGTTTTGGACGGTCTGAATTTGGTCAGACAGTGTGTATGCAAGACAGCATGAATGGAATTCCGACGAAAAATTCCATCGGGTTTTAGGCCATCAGAAATTCCGATTGTGTGTACGGGGCATAAGCGTTAAGATAAAACAAATTGGAATATACAGTAATGTATATAAATGCACTTCTGTAGACATCCCTACTTCTTTGCCCTACAAATACCTGCTGTTTGTAATAATTAAAGACAAACTTTTCCCATAATGAATAATTCAAAAAGTCTGATCCATCTATCTTTTATTAATGCAGTTCTGTCATTCAAGGAAAAAAATTCAAAGTTCACAAGCTATTATTCATTGCATTCATGAACTTTTCATAAACTTCTAATTAATTCCAATTTGAAAGACTTAACTACAAACCTTAAACATCAAGGTCTGTTTTGAAGAAGGTTATTCTGTGGTTTGTAATTGGAAATTTGAAAATACCTTAGGATCATATTTTTTTGTGTAGGGTCTTTTATTTGTTTCTTCTTCTGCTTGGTATATTTGAAGTAAATATTTCTGTAATTTCATGGAACGTGTGCCTTTCTTGCTGAGGACAATGAAATAGGTAGAAGAGCTTACTAGGGAAAACATGTGTATAGACATACCAAAATGGAAAGGGATGGTTCGGCACTCAGGATAACATCCAAAAAATTGTATTCCTTTATTGAAAAAGACATGTACAACAATATAAAAACATCCTATGCATTTTGGACATTAGTCTTAGGCCTTGTACACACGATCAAATGTATCTGCTGAAACTGGTCCGCCGACCAGCTTCAGCGGACATATCCTATCGTGTGTACGACCTAGCGGACAGGTTTGTCCAGTGGACAAATTTCAAATCATGCTTTGAAATTTGTCCACTACAAACCTGTCCGTCCGACATGTTCGCTGGTTAGTACGCCTAACCAGCTGACAGAAATCTCCGCATGCGTCGAATGGATTTGACGCATGCATGGAAGTATTTTACTTCCTGGAGTGGTGACGTGGCAGCGTCAACGTCACCGCCACGTCACCGCATCCTCAGGCCGAGGGGAATTTCGTCCGATGGTGTGTACACGCCATCGGACCAAAATCCGATGAGACATGTCCGCTGAAAATAACCCCTTAGCGCCAAGAGTATGCAGAGCGGCTTTCAGGGGTTATACCGGGTGATGCATGCAGCTGCATGCATCACCCTGGTACTGTATTTTAGAGTGGGCGATGGGCTCTTTAGGGATAACAACCAATGCTGCTAAAAGCCACTAAGTTGTTATACCACAGGAGTGGGAGTGGACACCCCCTCCCGCCTCCTTATTTCGCTGTTATTGGGCCTCCCATCCTACAAGGTAGAGAATAAAAACTGGAAATTACTTTGTTCCAGTCTCCTATGTGTAAACACGGAAGTGACGTCACAACGTCACTTCTGATTTACTCGGCTGCCAATGGTGCAGAATAAAAAAAAAAACTGAATTCAGAATTACTTTTTTTGAGCGATCTGAATACTTTGAAGTGCAAATGAGGGATTTGGGGTCTTTTAGATCCCTGATCCCTCCATAAAGAGTACCTGTACCCACCTATTACTGTCACAAGGGATGTTTACATTCCCTGTGACAACAATACAAGTGATATTATATATATATATATATATATATATATTTTACAGAAAAAAAATAACAATAAATAAAAAAAAAAACAACAACAATTTAAGGGGTGCCCCTGTCCCCGCAAGCTTGCCCAGCAAAGAAAACTCATATGTCAGGCTGCGTACACACGATCAGTCCAAACTGATGAAAACGGACTGAAGTCCAGTTTCATCGGTCCAAACCGACCATGTGTATGGCTCATCAGTCTGTTGTCATTCAGTCCAAAGTTTTAAAACTTGTTTTAAAATCGGACTGATGGATGCCTGACCATCGGTCCAAACTGATCGTTAGTACGCAAAAGCATCAGTTGAAAAACCTGCGCATGCTCAGAATCAAGTCGACGCATGCTTGGAAGAATTGAACTTTGTTTTTTTCAGCACGTCGTTGTGTTTTACGTCACCGCGTTCTGACACGATCGGTTTTTGAACTAATGGTGTGTACACACATCAGACCATCAGTCTGTGTACCGATGAAAATTAACTTCAGTCCGTTGTCATCAGTTTGGACTGATCGTGTGTAGAAGGCCTAAGTCGTGCCTGCATATGTAAATAGTGTTCAAATCACACATGTGAGATATTGCCACGATCATTGGAGTGAGAGCAATAATTATAGCACCATACCTCCTCTGTAACTCGAACCTAGTAACTGTTATTTTTTTTTTTAAAGCATGCCTATGGAGAGTTTTAGGTTCTGTAGTTTGTCGCCATTCCACAAGTGTGTGCAATTTTTATTTTTTAATGTTAGGTATCTATTTACTCGGCATAACATCATCTTTGACATTATACAAAAAAATTGGGCTAACTTTACTGTTTTTTTTTTTTAATTCATGAAAGTATATTTTTTTTCCCAAAATGTTGTGTTTGAAAGACGGCTGCGCAAATACTGTGTGACATAAAATATTGCAATGATCGCCATTTTTTTCTAGGGTCTCTCATATATGAAAATATATATAATGTTTGGGGGTTCTAAATAATTTTCTAGCAAAACATGCAGATTTTAACTTGCAAGCAACAAATGTCAGAAATAGGCTTAGGCCCCATACACACGATCGGACATATCCGATGAAAACGGTCCGTGGACCATTTCCATCGGATATGTCCGATCGGGAGTTTGATCCGATGGCGTGTACACACCATCAGATCAAATTCCCCGCCGCCGGACGGCGCGGTGACGTGGCGGTGACGCGGCGGTGACGTTGACGCCGCCGCGTCACCGCCACATCACCGCACCAGGAAGTAAAACACTTCCGCGTATGCGCCGAATCCATTCGGCAGCGGCGCGGCGGCGGTGGGGGCCGACATGTCTGCTGGTAAGTGTACTAACCAGCAGACATGTCGGGCGGACAGATTCCCACCGGATAGATTTCAAAGCTTGCTTTGAAATCTGTCGGGTGGAGAAATCTGTCCGCTAGCCCATACACACGAGCGGAGATGTCTGCTGAAACGGTCCATCGGACCGTTTTCAGCGGACATATCCCCTCGTGTGTACGCGGCCTTAGGGACGAAAGAGATAAAGTAATATAAGTTAACCACTTCAGCCCTGGAAGAATTGGCTGCTCAATGAGCAGGCCATTTTTTGCAATACAGCACTGTGTCACTTTAACTGACAATTGAGCAGTCGTGCAACACTGTACCCAAACAAAATTGGCATCCTTTTTTTCCCCACAAATAGAGCTTTCTTTTGTTGGTATTTGATCATCTCTGCGGTCTTGAATTTTTGTGTTATAAACAAAAAAAGAGTGACAATTTTGAAAAAAATATAGGCCCAGATTCAGAGAGCGATTACGCCTGTCTAACTGGTGTTAGACAGGAGTAATTTAAAATTTTGCGCGCCGTATCACTAGTTTGAATCCTCAAACCATGATACGGCGGCTTCGGGCTTCGATCCGAGAGGCTTACGTCTTCGCAAGCCTTCGGATCTACGCTGCGATATTTTTGCGCCCGCTGGGAGGAGTCCGCGTCGTTTTCAGCGTCGGGATATGGAAATGACTTTTTACGGCGATCCACGAAGATACGAGTGGTCTTCGCAATCGCTTACGTCATTTTTTTGTTACGTACTGTTAGACCAGCTATTTGCTGGTCTAACGGTGCGTAGCCCATGTTAAGTATGGCCGTCGTTCCCGCGTCGAATTTAATATTTTTTTTTTTTTTACGTAACTCGTTCGGGAATAGGAATGTCCGTAAACGACGCTACTCAAACAACGAATGACGTAACGACGTGATTTTGCACAATGCACGGCGGGAAATTTTTGAACGGAGCATGCGCAGTTCGATCGCCGCGGGAACGCGCCTATTTTAAATGCTTCACGCCCCCTACTCGCGTAGATGGCTTGCGCGGGGAGAAATACACTACGCCGCCGTAGTTTACTGGACAAAATCTACTGGGATTCCACGTAGAGCCAGGTAAAATATGGCGGCGTAGTGTATTTCTGATACTCTACGCAAATCTAATTGTATGTGAATCTGGGCCATAATATTTTGTACTTTTGCCCAATTAAAAAAAAAAAAAAAAACGATTTTTCCCTCAGTTTAGGCCAATTTGTATTCTTCTACATATTTTTGGTAATATAGAAAAAAATGCTAAAAAGCGTATATTCATTGGTTTGCGCAAAAGTATAGTGTCTACAAAATAGGGGATAGATTTATTGCATTTTTATTATTATTTTAACTAGTAAGGGTGGTGATTTGCGATTTTTATCAAGACTGTGACATTATGGCAGGCATATCGGACACTTTTGAATTTTTTTTTTGGGACCATTGGCATTTATATAGCGATCAGTGCTATAAAAAATGCACTGATTACTGCCTAACTGCCATTGGCAGGGAAGGGGTTAACACTAGAGGGCGATCAAGGGGTTAACTGTGTTCCCAATGGGAGCTGTGGTGGCTCAACGTGATTGGCACTGCGCTGACAAGCCATTCACCTCTGCAGCCAAGGGTTCGGATCCCGGTCTCGGCTACATGTGAATTGAGTTTGGTGGTCTCAGCCCGGCTCCCGGTGGGTGTGCTATGCAAGGTACGCCTCTGCTTAGTACGCCCACCCCCCCCCCACAAAAACCACCACACTTGCACGCACACGAAATTGGTTTAAAACACACGCACTTTGGCCATGCGGTCTCCTAAAATAAAGAGAGGCGAAGGACCTACGGGGCTGGCTGGGTGGGCTAGGCCCCCTCACTCCCTCATAGGGGGAGTCCCTCTGCCCCATTGGGGTCCCGTTGGGCCCCAGTTGGGCTCCCAAGAGGAGCAGGTAGGGTGGGGTGAGTGGGAGGCCCCCCTTCACACCCGCCATTGCCACCAGGGGCATGGAGAAGGATGGCGATTGCCTCTGGGGGGAGGGTCTGCCTACTCCCAACTCCTGCAGTCCGGCTCCTCTCTCTCGAGTTCACGCACAAAAAAAATACACTTTAAAAAGAAAAAAAAAAAAAACTGTGTTCCCAATGTTGTGACTGACTGTAGGAGATGAGAAATCGTGGTTCCCATCTCTTAGGAACCCACTATCTCTCTCTCTCCTCACAGAACTGGGATGTGTGTGTTTACACAAACACACACACACACGCGTCCCTGTTCTGCCTCTCGTGCCCGCCATTGTTCGTGTTTGGCTGTGCAGCAGGCTTGTAGTCTGGTTTAAATGTTAATATGTCTGCACTTTATCTCGGGCAGACAGCTGTAAACACAACCAGTAATTGTACAGGCTGAAGAATTTACCTAATTGTGAGTGCAGGGACTCTGCCTTAAGCTGGTCTATTCAAAATGTACTGTTGCAGCTAGACTGCAATCAGCTTAAAAGTTCAGACTAGTGTTTACTTTTGCTTATCCTAAGGAAACATTAGTACAGGGTTGTTAATATATATATATATATATATATATATATATATATATATATATATATATATACATATATATATATATATTGTAAGATTTGGGGAATCAGACTCCAGTGGCAGGTGCGTTTTTAAGGGCTTGGTAGCCCACTTTTATTTAAAAACTCACAAAAGGTTCACATATGCAATAGCATCCCTCGTAGGGGGTTTCCACCATTACTGCATTGTACAAACTAAAGAGCTTAGCCTCCTGGCTTTCAATCCTGGCATCAGACGGCTTCAGGCCTCTAGCCTAAGCCCAAGTTCTGTTCCTCAGAACACACAGCGTTTCCCAGAGATAAGCTCAATCCTTGCTTTTCTCCTAGTCAGCGACCTGCTGCTCAAACAAAAAGCGGCATCTGCAACCTGCAGATCTGCACACACTAGCTGCAATCCATGCAGCCTCTCTCTGACTCCTTTCAGAGAGTTGGGAGCTCACCTGGCTCCCAGGGACCAGACTTCCTGTCTGTGGGTGGGGCCCTGATTACTGTTCAGGTGAGCCTTAAAAAGCCCAAGACACAGCTGACCCATTAACATGGGTTTCTTTACAGAATCTGACATAAAGTAGCCATTTCTCACCCCGGACAGGGTCCCATCCTCACATATCCTCCCCTCCTGTTTCGAACCGGAGGGAGGAACACATAGACCTCCCACCACCAATGGGACACCTCCAGGCTGCGTAGGCCCATGTTTTTCGGGTATGTTGCCAAGACTTCACCGTGGCGCCCCTGTGCCAAATATCAGCAGCAGAAGTCCTAAGCTGCCCAACCTTTTCTCTAAAGGGGCACTCCACCCACATCTTCTTCCGGGTGTGCTTCCACCAGGACTTCTTCCTGAACCGTGGGCTCCCCCTAATGTCTCTACCCCTTCTATCTGCTGGCGTCAAGATCCTTCTCTTTCCTCCCACGGACCTACTCTCCTGGGACTGTTGGGGATCTACTTCCAGGTGGTCTGTCAGGGACTGACCACTCTCACTACCCGACTCTACATTAACCAACAACATTTGTTTCTTAGGTTCACCAACCCCTATGTTGCTACCTTTGGCAAACAATCCATCTGAGATCGACACCACACCCTTCTGTTTAACCTCAACAGCACTGTTCCACAAAGGGTTACTCAACTCAGCATAATCATTGGGACCTCTGGTCCCCTTGTTTGTTAGGACATAGTCTATGGAGGGACCACCTACAGGCAGGCCGTTACTCCCTATGGGACAGTCCCGTGGGTTCACATCGCCCCCTGTTGTCCAACACTCCAATAGCAATTGTCCTACCAACGCACATTTTTCCATACAAATCTCTTTGACCATTTCTGTATCCATTGGTACCTCAACCAGGATCTCTGAGCTGTCTGACAGTGCTCTACAGTGCTTCTCATACACGTTTTCGTTAGAGTTGCCATTACTGTTATTTCCTATCAAAGTGTCTCCGGGTACCTCAAACTGCACCTCTCTGCGAGTGATGGACTGAATCCCCACTACTGTCACGTTCATTCCGGGCCCTTCCTTTTCACGAGGTCTAGAGGGTGAGACAGTGCGCGCGCCATGTACCAACCACTGCTCAGCCGTACCTCGAACCACACCAGTAGGAACGCATTCCATCACCTCCCCATGCGGAGAGACTATCCCTATGTCTATTTCCAACAATTCTCCTGAGCGCCTTCTGCACACAACCGCCGCTGGAAGCACTCTCAAAGAGAACTGTGAGACAACTTTCCACAAAATTAACCACCAGTACAGCAACCAATTTTCATCAATATTGCTTAACAGCGCCGGTACCACCTGTGTCCCCCGATTGGTACTACGCAGTACCATGTCACCCCTCTGCTGAGGATACACGCAGGTGTACATTGGAAATATTCTCACCAATTCCAACAACATCTCAGTTATTTCTAGACAAGCCACATCTAAACACAGAACTTTAGGAACTTTTCCTTTACCAACGATTTGGAGGGGCTCATTTGCTAAGGCGTGAGAGGCCGAGTTACTTAAAGAGACCTCTACCTCAGAGGTAACTGACAAAACTTGCGACTCCCCTTGAGCACTGCAAATCGCATGTGCGACACTCATCCTCTCACTTTTAGCAACACTGAGCGATTCCAAATCGCTATCCATTACCATATCCTTCTGAAGCTCAACATTCCTCATCTCTTTTGTTGAGGACAAAACTTCTGCTATGTATGCGCCCTTTTCAGATCCTTCCAACTGGAGAGGGTTAACTTCTGCAAAAGCCAACGCACCCGTGTCTACCGGCTCTGCAGTCTCTCCATTTTGCATAGCAGAATTTGTGTCCACCGCAAACACATTTTTAAACACAGCAGGCTGCAATAACATAACTTGACCACGGTGTGGTGCTTCATTAAACTCATTAGGACTTTTTCTGTCAGCAGTGACAGACTGTAGTAACACATTATCATTACAAGCAAATTCAGACATTTCAGTTTTACCATTTTTCTCATCACGAAGGTCAAGTACCCTCTTATCTATCAGAGCGGCAACACAGTTGTCCCCGGCAACCTCTGGCTCCAACACACAGAGCTCCCTGGAGGTTTCTAAGAACACCTCTACAACCTTACCTACTGTTGCTAAGGAAAATCGCATAACCTGCTTAGCGATCAGCCCTAGCTCATTAAGCATCACATCACCATAAATACCTGTATCAGCAACATCATCAGTATTCATAAACACAGCAGCTTTATAATCTCTATCAAATTGACTTTTGTCTTTTGAACGCATGGCACCCTGCATGCGACTCAACACATTAACCTTCCTCTCTAAAGGAATTATTTTGCCCACTAGGGCGGCTTCACAGTTGTCCTGGGAAACCATTTGCCTTACCAATACAGGCTCCTTAGCGGTTTCCCTTGGCAACTCTGCAGCACCTGTCTCTATCGCTAGGGAACATGACACACCAACTGTTTTGGTCACCCCTAACACATCACTCTCAGCACTCTGCTGGACTACCTTAGGTGCATACAAAGTCCACATATCACTTTCAGTCTTTGATCTTTGATCTCCACACTGCAGCAAGTCCATCTTTACACTTTCTGCAGATCTCCTCACCGGATACATTGCTACTTCACTTGAATCACAAATTGCAACAGTCTTACCATATCTTGAAGCAGGTAACTCTGTCTTCATTTGAGGGCGTTGTCTTTCAGCTGCATTTTTACTGACCAACTCCCCCTGGTGGCCACAGGGTGAAATCACAGTAAGCAACTCCCAATGTTTAGCACCCCCTGCAGACACAACAGAAATCTCCTTGTTGCCAGGGGTGACTGCAAACATATCTGTAAAGGAACCTTGGCCCACCGATAAAGAGTCCTGCTCGGCAACATTACCTCCAGCTGCACCCCAAAATCTAGGGCAAGAAAATATGCCGTGCCCGAGCTGACCACATTCCAGGCATGGCGTTTGGCGACTTTCTCCTGTTGCTAAGGGAGATGACACTCTCCCAACACGCAGAACTTCACTTGCATCTCTATGGGGATGGCGATACACCTCTTCCCTGTAGCTCCTCCTTCCCATTGGCACATTTTCTCCGGTTGCTAATGGAAACGGTGCTCTCCTAGCTGCACGTTGCTGGTTCTCCGACACATATAGACGTTTCTCTCCCTGCAGCGACGTTGCTTTAAACTTACAACTCTCTGTAGGCAATATCTTTGTCTTGCGGTCCACTGACCTGACATCATAGACGTTGCTATGGGCAACTGCACCCATCTGCTTACTCTTTACATTCAGAGCAGGCTTCTCATATTTTTGCTTTGCTGTAGCTTGCGACAAAGGGCATTTGGAAACTTCATGCCCCCCACTCACTGCATCGCAAACAGCGCACTTGTTTAACACTTTGCACATAAACAGCTGGCCGGCCTGCACCAGCGTTGCTAGGGGCAACAGCATAAACTTTCCCTTTGGCTTGGTTCAGCGCAGCCATGTGCTTTTTGCACGAGTCTGGGGCTTGTTCTGTCGGCAACAAACCCTCCAGCCACAAAGTCCTGTCTCTCATTTCAGCAAATATTGCTTTCTGTTTGCGATTTGACCTTCCCATCGCTGCAAACAGGGCAATGGTTTTTAACACAGTTCCTTAACACAGGAAAATGTTGGTGTATTGTCTCCAAGACTTGCCAACAGCACACTTTCACACACAGACTTCACTCTCTGCGATTCCACTTGAATGATTCATTCACTGGGCATTCCCAAATGGATAGGTCTTCTCAGGCCCCGCTGAGCTTACTTCCACAGGTATGTCACCTGTATACAACACAGTTCATTAATTAAACTCCTGTGTAATGCAGTTCTCCTGACTGCCACACACAGCTAACAGAAGTTCACAGCAGAAAACTTTTAACTTCCAGTTCATATTAGCTGTTCATCATAGCATTGCTGCAAAAAACGCACGGTTGCTTTCTACTCACTGTTTGTTGGTCTGCGTGGATCTGGAACTCTTCCAAACTGCCCGCATTCTCCACCATATGTAAGATTTGGGGAATCAGACTCCAGTGGCAGGTGCGTTTTTAAGGGCTTGGTAGCCCACTTTTATTTAAAAACTCACAAAAGGTTCACATATGCAATAGCATCCCTCGTAGGGGGTTTCCACCATTACTGCATTGTACAAACTAAAGAGCTTAGCCTCCTGGCTTTCAATCCTGGCATCAGACGGCTTCAGGCCTCTAGCCTAAGCCCAAGTTCTGTTCCTCAGAACACACAGCGTTTCCCAGAGATAAGCTCAATCCTTGCTTTTCTCCTAGTCAGCGACCTGCTGCTCAAACAAAAAGCGGCATCTGCAACCTGCAGATCTGCACACACTAGCTGCAATCAATGCAGCCTCTCTCTGACTCCTTTCAGAGAGTTGGGAGCTCACCTGGCTCCCAGGGACCAGACTTCCTGTCTGTGGGTGGGGCCCTGATTACTGTTCAGGTGAGCCTTAAAAAGCCCAAGACACAGCTGACCCATTAACATGGGTTTCTTTACAGAATCTGACATAAAGTAGCCATTTCTCACCCCGGACAGGGTCCCATCCTCACAATATATATATATATATATATAATCTCTAGAAGTTTTATTGCCAATGGTGCATCATAGGGAAGATTTTAAATATTTGGGGTGCTTGAAAAAGCATCATCTACTGGCTCCCCCACATTACCCGGAAGCATTGCCATCCATCTGACCTGCCTACTGGCTCCCCCACATCACTCAGAAGTATTGCCATCCATCTGATCCAGCGTCCATCCATCTGATGCAGCGTCCATCCGGAACTAACGTCGCAGCTCGGCTCCCAGTGTGTCAGACAGAGGAAGTGACGGCATCCACTTCCGCCAACCGCTCCACAACACAGCCGCATACAGTGACAGCCGTGGACATTTCTTTGGTGATACATGCCTAATCTCACCAACGTTAGTGAATAAGCTTGCTGTTTTTATCCAATAAATGTTACACTACTTATTACACTTAGAGTGGCGCCTTTGTGTTTTCCTCTTCTAAATATTTGGGGTGACCTTGCAGTGGAATCCTTGCCTCTGGGCTGCTGCCAGAAGTGAAGGTAATGCTGGAAGTCTGAGAAAGGTATCTACTATGGGGGCCTGAGCATGGGCCTAGGGATTATATGCTGCTTTTCTTGAGGTTATATTCAAAAGGAGTGGAGAAAGATGACAGCTGCCTGTTTGGAGCAACTTGGGAAGAAGCTTCTCTGCTGAATAGTTTCCTATCGTGGGTAGAATCTGCTGCACATGGACATTGTGGACAAGAGCTTCTCATTGTTCATACTCAAAGGTAGTTGTATATGGTTTTATTTTGGCATGGGGTTCCCCTTAAAATCCATACCATTTTTAAAAGAAATTCTATTTCCGGCAATGGTACTGTATGGTATGGTATGGTATGCCATTGTATTGTCGGCCATTTAAATGTAATTTTGTTTATAATGTTTTTATTTTAAAGTAATAGATTACAACAGTTGCAGTATGTCAGATGACAGCAACTTAGAATGACATACTGAATTGAATTACAGATAAATGTAATAATAATTGTATTGTTGTAGGAGTTGAAGTATTATACAGATATAAATAAACATAAATAAAAAAAGTTACTAATAGATGTGAATGGAAACTAACGGAGGGAAGGGAGAGGGTAGTGGTGTTCCGAAGGTGGATTTAATTTCACTATCATCCATGAGGCCCCGTACACACGTCCGAGAACCTCGTCGGGCTAAACCCATCGTTCCGCCCGACGAGGTTCTCAACCGGCCGTCGAGTTCGTTGACCAGGCTGTCGAAAAAGGCATCGAGCCATTAGTCCCGATGGCCCGTCAAGCAAATAGAGAACCTGCTCTCTATTTTGGCTCGACGAGCTTCCCGACGGGACACTCGACGAAAGTGTACACACGATCGAAGCTTCTCTGCAGAATATGGATCCCAGCGAGCTTCTCGCTGGATTCTGCCAAGAAACTCGGTCGTGTGTACGGGGCCTCAAAGGGTATCAATACCATGACATGAGAACTCTTGAGTCAAAAGTGTGACGTATAGTATATAGCCCAGGGTTTCCATATGCTATCGAATTTTTCCAATTTATTTTTGTCTAGTACTTCTAGTTTAGCATATACGAATGAAAGATTCATTCTTTTTCCAGCTTACGACAACAGTAATGCAGGTGATTTCCATGCACTAGCTATTACCTGTTTCGTGGCTATCATAAACAAAAGAAATAACTCATGCTGATTCCGAGAAAGGGTTTCTGGTTTAATGTTAAGTAAGGCCGTCATTGGATCTGGTAATATAATACAGTCAAATATTTTAGAAGCAATTCTAAAAATCCCTTCCAAGAATTTCCTTACAAGTGGACACCAGATGTGGATATATGTTCCTTTGTCTGGGCAACCGTGGAAACAGAGATCTGAGCAGTTTTCTGAAAATTTGGCTAATCTATTGGGAACCATGTACCAACGGGAAAGCACTTTATATGATGTTTCCATTGCCGATACATTTATAGATGAAGAGCTAGTATTGGACCAAATGCTTGCCCAGGTTTCGTTATTAATTTTACATTCCAGGTCTAATTCCCATTTAGCAATATAAGAAGGTATTATGGTATTTGTTTTAGTGATCAATTGGGAATAAATTATTGAAATACGACCTTTGGCATGTGGATCTTTGAGACATATCCTTTCAAATTGGGTAATATTATTTAAATTATCGCTAAGGCTAAGGGAAGGTCCATAAAAGTTTTTGATTTGAAGGTATCTGAAAATTTCTGTAGTGGGAAGGCCGGATGCCTCACAAAAGTCTGGAAAAGGTCGAATTGTAGTTGTTGATGCTATGTGATATAAACACGTAATACCAGCCCTGATCCAAGCCTTAAAAGTTCTTGGAAATACTAGATATGTGCATTCCCGTTCGTACGAATGTTATTTTCGTACGAATGTTATTTTCGTACGAAAATGTTCATTTTCGTACCCGCGGGATAATGTGTACATACGAAAACGGTAAAGCACCAAAATACGAAAACGACGGGATAACGGATGAGCCGCAAAACGAACGACTGCAAATACGAACGAACAATCCGACGGGAAAAACGACAAAACGAAAACGGCAAAATAACGAAAATTAAATCTGTATCAAAAGATTTGCATTGTGTATTTTGTTTGAATCCGTTTTGTGTTCGTTTTCAGTTGTATGTTCATTGTTCAATGACATCTACAGTATAACAAAAGAATTTCATTATGTATATTGAATGAATTCCTTTTTCTGTTTGTATTGTGTATTCAAAATACTGAAGGCAAATCTTTTGTTATAGGTGTCATATCAATATACGAAAATAACAGAAAAAGGATTCAAATGCAAATCTTTTGTTTATCGTTTTTTTTGAATGGCCAGAGAGTTAGGCTGGCCATACATGATACAATTTTCTGTGCAATTTTCTGTACAATTTTCTTTAGATTTACCTTCAACTATGTAGTGCAAGGGCCTGCCTGATTGCATACAATTAAAAGTGTTGTTTAGTTTGACCTCATATTATATGGTTTTTGGTAAATCTAAAAGAAAATTGTACAAGAAAATTGAACATGTATGGCCAGCCTCAGTGACTGAAAGCAGCTTCTCTTTTGTGCTGAGTAGTGAGTACACTAGTACAGTAAAGCCAAATAAACTTTTCTGTGGATTTTCATCTGAAGGGAGTTCAGTTGGCCAGACTTTTGAACCCAAAAATGGTTTTCTGATGCAGTTTAAAAACGAACACATTTTCTGAGAACGATCGGAAAACGATCATTTTTATGTTTGTTGTTAAAACAGTCTGACCAAGTGTATGGGGCTTAACAATACTATTGTTAAGCCCCATACACTTGGTCAGACTGTTTTAACAACAAACATAAAAATGATCGTTTTCCGATCGTTCTCAGAAAATTTGTTCGTTTTTAAACTGCATCAGAAAACCATTTTTGGGTTCAAAAGTCTGGCCAACTGAACTCCCTTCAGATGAAAATCCACAGAAAAGTTTATTTGGCTTTACTGTACTAGTGTACTCACTACTCAGCACAAAAGAGAAGCTGCTTTCAGTCACTGAGGCTGGCCATACATGTTCAATTTTCTTGTACAATTTTCTTTTAGATTTACCAAAAACCATATAATATGAGGTCAAACTAAACAACACTTTTAATTGTATGCAATCAGACAGGCCCTTGCACTACATAGTTGAAGGTAAATCTAAAGAAAATTGTACAGAAAATTGCACAGAAAATTGTAACATGTATGGCCAAGCCTAACTCTCTGGCCATTCAAAAAACGATAAACAAAAGATTTGCATTTGAATCCGTTTTCTTCTGTTATTTTCGTATGTTGATATGACACCTATAACAAAAGATTTGCCTTCAGTATTTTGAACACACAATACAAACAGAAAAAGGAATTCATTCAATATACATAATGAAATTCTTTTGTTATAGATGTCCATTGAACAATGAACATACAACTGACACTAACAAAAGAAAATTCACGATAATTATTGTCTAACAAGAAACGAACATGAATTAAACAGAATAACGAACCATCCCACATGTACGAAAATACAACGGTAACGGAAATACGAAACGATCGGAATACGAAAAAATCGCGTCGTACGACAAACGAACGGGAACGAACAGGAAAATGGGCGTCTTACGAAAAACGAACGGAAACGAACAGACGGGACCATACGAAACGGAACAAAAAAAAACATTTTTTTTTTCGGTGCACATGTCTAGGAAATACCCATGCTGGATAAAAGGTTGGCTTTTTATAAAAGGAAAGAAGGGGAATGTGTGGGAATTGCAATCCATGAGAGGTTTTGTACCTATCCCATAATGACAATGAGTGTTTGGAGATTGGATTTTTCATTTTTCTACGGTTTTGAGGGCTCAGCCAAAGAATATTATTAGTAGGAAGAGGGTCAAAGTCTATTGCCTCAATAAGTACCCACAATGGGATTTCTGTGGTTGAGTGGTACTTTGATAGTTGCGCCAATTGTGCTGCTTTGTAATATTTTGCAAAATCTGAAAATCCCAGTGCACCCATCAATTTGTGTAGAATTAATGTTTTTTTTAGACAATCTGTTTTTTTTTTTTTCCCCACGTGAACTGTGTTACTTTATGCTGGATCAATCTAAGAAAATAAGCAGGAGTGTGAATTGGAAGGGTTCGAAATAGATATAAAAACTTGGGGAGTATAGCCATTTTTATTATGTTAATTTTCCCAAACCAGGAAATCGGTAAAGAAGACCAGTCGGATAACAATAAGTGACACTTTTCAGTAAGGGAGGGTAGTTGGCGGTAAATAATTTGGAGGCATTAGCTGTAAGGTGTATACCCAGATATGGTATACTACGGTCTGCCCATTTAAAGGACAGTGAGGACTGTAAGTTTTGTTTCACCATGTCACTGAGTGAAATATTCAGGGGGCATGGCCTGGCATCAGAGCGAGATGGCTGCATAGTAAGAGAGCTCCGCCATCCAGACCCTCAGATCTGCTTTTAATTTGCGGAATCCCTCGATTAAAATTAGCCACAATGGCGGGCAAGAGTTAGACTACTACCCGATCTCAGCTGGAGCCCGCCACGCAGCTCAGCAAAACCATCCCGGCGATGTTCCGCACACAGCTGACGGACGTGCAGGCCGCATCTCAAGCCGCGGACTTGAGTTTGGAGCTACCCCCGGCTCCCTCCGTGGCCGCCGCGGTTCTGCCGCAGGATTCGACCTCCCTGCATGCATCACGCCCTCTGTGTATGGTGGATCTGCAGCTAGTGGCCCTGGACATTAAAAATGCCATGCTAGCAGCTGTTGCGGACCTGAAAGGCGAGATGAGAGCGATCTCTACCCGGGTGGAACACGTCGAGGCAGCAGCCATGATGCAAGGAGCGGCTATGCAACAGGTACAGCAGGCTTCTGACTCTCATACGCACCACCTCATAGAGATCTGGAGGACCTGGTCAACAGGGGGCGCAGGCGGAACCTCCATGTCAGGGGGATCCCGGAGTCCGTAGAGGGGCCCCAGCGTCTACAACAAGCTGTCTGGGCTGTCTTTAACACTGTCCTGGGCAGACCGCCTGATGCACCAGTGGAGATGGAACGCTGTCACAGAGCGCTCAGGCCCAGAGGTAGAGACACAGACCCGCCTAGGGATGTAGTATGCTGCCTGGTGAGCTTTGTCCAGAAGGAAGACATACTACGCTTGGCGTGCACCCACGTTAACTTGGAATATGAGGGCACGCGTGTGCAATTGTTCCAGGACCTGTCTGCCATCATGCTGCAGCATCGTAGGGACCTGAGACCCCTGCTACAGACTTTGCGTGATAGACGTATTGTGTACAAATGGAAATTCCCATTCTGCTTGCAGGCCACAGCTGGTAACCGTACAGCCTCTCTGAAAACACCGGCGGATCTACAACAGTTCTGCGACATACTTGGCATCCCGGTAGTCAACGTCCCTGATTGGTATGGCACGTTTTTTCAGCCTAAACCCTGGATCCCCACCCGATTTGATGACACCCCGAGATCCCGGAGAAACCGGCAAAGGCGACGCAGATCATCTGATATCTATCCCTCCTAGCTTTCGAGGGGACATGGAAACGGAGGAGAGCCCACGAGCATCGCCGTCCTCAGTGAGACGGCGGACGGAGCATTGAGATCTTTGCACAGGCTGTGGTAGGCTGATCTCTGCCTCTTGATCTGACTGTCACCCCCCCTCTTGTTACTTTATTTTTTGCTCTTTTTTGCCTTCATTCACCCCCCTTCTTTTTTTTTTGTGTGCATGCCCGGTTCTTAGACGGACACTAGGTCACCCCAGACTTGCCCTTTAGTTGGACCCCATGTTCCTTGGATGATGCGGGTTTTGCAACCTGGACAGAGGCCCCCACCTGAGAGACCTGGTGAGCTGTCTTTTGGAGTACGCGATAGACTCACCCCGCGCTTTGGGGTGCTGTATGGCATACCTGTAGGTAACGCTGCTTGAGCATTGGAATCTCTCCTTCTATCTCCAGAACGTGAAGCTGCATAACATGGAGGCAGGTGTGTGCCTCCCTTGCCCTAGGTTCCCTTCCTACGTTTGTGTTCATTAGCCTGGTGCGTTAGACATGGGCTGCACGGGAGGGTACTGACTGTTTTGCCAATCCTTTAGTGCTACAGGAGACGTAGGAGGAACTTAGACTTTATTTTTCGTGAGATGTTTTTATTTTTTCTTTGCTTGAGTGAACATCACTCTCTCCCTTCAAGGGTGTCTACGATACACTGGGTCCAAGAGCTGTTACCATATTCTTGTGTTTTATGTGCATCTGCTGGGGGACATGGTGGTTCTTTGGATTTCCCCTCCCCTTTCCTTTCCTTCTCCTTGCTTTTCCCCTTCCTTTTCCCCTTTCCCCCTGCCTCTCCCTCTCGCTTCTCTCCCCCCGTGTTATTTATTCCCCTTTTTTCTTTTTCCTCTTTTCTATTGGTTCCTTTTCCTCCCCCCTTTTTTTTTTCTTTTTTTCTCTTTCTCTCCTTTTCCTTTTCTTCCTTTCTTCTCTCTTTCCCTACCCGTCCTTTCCTCTCCCCCTCACCCCTGGGGATGGTGACCTTATCAAGACTTTGGTAATATAATTGTAAATACGTGATGTGGGGGATTGGAGAAATATGTTGTGGGGAATGGTTGTTGTTATCGCATTCTTTTCCTAGATATGATTGTTTCTTTATTTTTTCTAGGATGCTGGGTGGGGGTGGCTGCTGTGGTCCCAGGGGTCCCGCCTAAAGCGGAGCCCGGGGGACTCGAAGGTCATCCCTGAAAGCTACTATGTACGTGTACAGAATGTGGCGGTGGTCAGTGGTGGCCCTTTCCACGTTGGCTATATTTCCCCTTGACCCCCGCGGGTCGTCTGACCATCGGCACATTTAGACTTCCGTCCACTATTATTGCTTCCTCAGGGCCAGGTGTTTGAGGTTTTGGGAAATGTCTGTTGTTACATTTTCCCTTGAGTTATTTGATGCTGTTTGTGTTATGGTTCACTGCTGTGAGGGATTATGAGGGCCTCGTGGGATTCAGGCTCCCCCGACCCCATGTCTGGGGGGGGCGCAGCGGGGTCGAGTCTGGACTGGGCTGATGGGCTTCTCGGGCAGGGATCACTCCCCCGAGGGCTGGGCAGACCCGGATCTATGCTTGATATGCTGGATTACGCTTAGCACAACTCCCCTAGGTGTCAGATCATCGGGGGGAGGGGTGCTGAACTGTTTCTCTGGATGAGTTCATGTGAAGCTGATTTATGGGGGGGTGACCGTGGGGACCCCTCGCCCTCGGGTGTGGGGGCCCTTGTGGGCCAACCTTCCCATCCTAACGTTCGCTAGAGGGTTCCTTTATTAGAACGCAGTTGCTTTTGGGTCTGGGGGGTTGGACAGCGGGAGAATGGAGTATCTCGGTTACAGGTTCACATCCCCGTCTCAGGAGAGGCTGGTTCTCCTCCTGTTTCCCCTGGTATAGTATTGGGTTTTCAGATTGGATTCTCTTTCTCTATCACTCTTCCTTAGGTAACTTAACAGGATTTGGGTTGCCTCCGGTACTATCCTGACAACCCTGTTTTAGGGTTCTTCTTTCTCGAGATTTGGATAGGTACTCCGATTGGGTTATTGGCATACTCCGCAAGGGATACAGGTAGTTTCTGTGTCTTCCTCAGTAGTGAGTCCTGTCCACCCTTTCCTTTTGACTTTGCTCTCTTCCTACCTCTCCTCCTTTCCCCCTTCTCCCTTTTTTTATTTTTTTCTCTCCCTCTTTCTCACCCCTTCCCGACCTACTGCCTTCTTCGTCCACGTGAGCGATCGGTCTGGGTTTTCCCCCCCACTTTGCACATATGGCTTCAGTAATGCACTCTTCCGCTCCTCTGTCGCTTAAGGTACTTTCAGTTAATGCCAAGGGCCTTAATCTTACTGAGAAACGCTTAAGTTTTCTTGCAGAAGCATACAGACAAAAGGCCCAAATTGTCTTTTTTCAAGAGACACATTTCTGAACGGGTAGCATCCAACGCCTTACTAATAAACGATACATTGAAGCGTTCCATTCTACTTGTGCTGGCTCCAAAACGAAAGGGGGGGGGCGATTTTGCTCGCAAAGTCATTTTCTTTTCGCCTCAATGATCAATGTGTGGACCCTGAAGGAAGATTTATCTTCCTCAAGGGGCTCTGGAAAGACAGGCCAATAACGCTGGCTAATGTGTACTGCCCTAATACCAGGCAGGTCCCCTTCTTGAAGGAGACACTTTTGAAACTTACCGCATTCAAGTCTGGCCTCCTAATTCTTGGGGGGATCTCAACATGGCCCTGGACCCAACTCTCGATACCTCTACAGGGGCTTCGTCCCTTCCCTTCTCGGCACTGAGACAGGCAAAATTGGGCTTGTCGTCCCTGGCTCTCCATGATACATGGCGCACCCTAAATCCCAGAGGTCGGGACTACACGTTCTACTCGTCGCCGCATCAACGCTACTCGAGGCTAGATTATATCTTTCTTTCCCAAAACGATCTTTCGTATCTGCATGATGCTACGATCGAAAATATGGTTTTGTCTGACCATCACCCAGTCACAATGACTTTACAGTTCCCACAGAGAGATTCACGCACGAAAGTCTGGCGACTAGATGCCTCCCTACTTGCAGATGTGGCAGACCTGGCCACCATTAACCAGACCATTGAGGAATACTTCCAGCTTAACAACACACCAGATGTGTCGCCCCTGACCATATGGGAGGCACATAAATGCGTGGTGAGGGGTCATTTATTGTCCATTGCAGCGAGGAGGAAAAGAGAACATGCTGCCCTTGTCCTAGAGCTTGTAGACAAAATTTCTAGGTTGGAGGCGCAACATAAAGAATCCATGGCGGTTCAGGTAGCAGCGGACCTTGCGGACGCTAGGACACTCCTACGGGAGGAACTTTATAAAAAAGCACGTAAGCGCATGTTGTTCTCACAGAAAGTGTTCTTTGAACAAGGGAACAAGTCAGGCAGACTGCTGGCGAAGTACACGCAAAAACGTGTTCTTGCCTCCACTATCCACCAGGTGAAAGACAGATAAGGTGGGATCCATACAAAGACGGAGGACATTGCTCGTCAATTTCAGGATTATTATAGCAATCTTTACAATATTAAAGCGAGAGAGGAAGGGGTAGGTTCGTCAGCTACTAGAGACTCCCTAATGAAAGACTTCTTGCAGAAGTACGGCCCACGGGCAGTTTCCTCGGAAGACCAACAAATCCTAGACTCGCCATTGACGTCAGAAGAATGGGTGCAAGCCCTGAAGGCCACCAGACTGGGTAAAAGCCCAGGCCCGGACGGCCTAACGGCACAGTATTACAAAGCCTTTTCGGAACTTTTGGCGCCAGGTTTCCTTAGGGCCTTTAATTCGTTAGCAGACCTCTCTCACAACTCCACCACCCTTCTGGAAGCGTATATCTAGGTAATTCCTAAGGAGGGTAAAGACCCCTCAGAAGTGGCTAGCTACAGGCCGATCTCGCTCTTAAATGTGGATGTAAAGATCTTCTCAAAAATCCTGGCGACTCGGCTAGCTCTTCATGTCTCGGCATGGGTGGACCTTGATCAGGTGGGGTTTGTCCCTGGCAGAGAGGCCAGGGACAACACCATCAAGGCACTCAACCTACACCATTGGCTTACTTCCACAAAAAATTAAGGTTTTTTTTATCGCTGGATGCGGAGAAGGCCTTTGACCGGGTGGCCTGGGACTATATGAGTTCGGTACTGGAAGCCTTAGGTTTGGGATCCAGACTGAGGACCTTGATCGGAGCCCTTTATGAGAATCCTAGTGCGCGGGTCCGGGTCAACGGCCACCTGTCAGAGGCCTTCTCCATCCATAATGGCACCAGACAAGGATGTCCCCTCTCTCCCATACTCTATATCCTGACTTTAGAGCCGCTCCTCCGGTGCATTCGGGAACACCCGGACATAAGGGGAATTAAAACACCTCACGCCGAATTTAAGCTTGCAGCATTTGCCGACAATATTCTGCTATTCCTTTCCGCTCCCTCGATTTCCCTACCGAACCTACTTCGAGTTTTTGAACAATTCCGCCTCATCTCACATCTAAACATTAATTTTTCCAAGTCCTTTGCCTTAAATGTTTCTTTACCGGTGACAGTGGTCTCCCACTGCCAAGAACACTTTCCTTTTCGATGGAAATCGGATGACGTTACCTATCTGGGCATCCGGCTCCCAAGCACTCTCTCAGACCTATATGAGAAGAACTTTTCCTCAGAATTGAAAACCATACAACAGGACTTACAAAAATGGGACTCCCCTATGATCTCATGGTTTGGGCGGGCCGCCATTCTGAAAATGACGGTCCTTCTCAGACTTTTATACAAACTTCAGACGATCCCGATTGCCCTACCTCCTTCTTTCTTTGCATTGTACAAAAGATTGTGCAGGAAGTTTTTGTGGGGATCTAAGGCTCCCAGAGTGAGTTGGGCGACACTGATTTTGCCAAAAACAGAGGGAGGTATTGGTCTCCCGGATCTGCAGAGGTACTACTGGTCCATGCACATAACGCGTGTAGTGGATTGGCGAGTGCACGCGCGCTGTAAGGGCTGGGTGCGGCTAGAAAATCATATCGCAGGGGCTGACCTCCGGAAACTACCCTGGATTTCCAGAAAACACTGGTTGCCTAATATCCAATCCCACCCTTTCATAGGGGCAACTCTGGCGGCCTTTTTGAAGGCTTGCTCTATTCACGTGGTCTCTAGGACGAAGTGAAGGTTAACTCCTCTTAGAGGCAATCCAGATTTCTTACCGGGACAGGACGGACCCTATTTGGTGGCCGAGTGGCCACATACAGAGATGTTGGCCAAACATTTTTTCTCCGGGGACAGATTTCTGTCCATTAAAGAACTTGCAAGGAAGTCCCAGACTAAGACCTTCCCGTTATTCGCCTATTTCCAGGTGAGACACTTCCTTGATGACCCAAGAGTGCGAGGTAGCTTTACAGAGTCGCCTACTATGTTCGAATCACTATGCTTGAGCTCTGCTCCCCAGAGACATGTCATTTCGATATTGTACGCTTCTATGTTTCGGGCTCCCTTTGAGTCATTGCAGGCAGAAAAAACTTTCTGGGAAGCCCGCTTGGACAGAGCAATTGAGCCAAAGGCATGGGAGAAGATAAACTGGTTTATCTTTAAGGGGTCCCTAAGTGTGCACATACAGGAGAATGGATACAAGATCAGGACAAGGTGGTACAGGATGCCGGAGGTTATACACAAATTCTCCCCTTCAGTATCAGACAGGTGTTGGAGATGTGGACAGGCCCTGGGATCTTTCCTCCATATCTGGTGGGAATGTCCGCTGATCCAATCGTATTGGCAGAAGGTTCATTTGGTGACTACGGCAGTATCTGAACTTCCCCTGGAGTTTTCGCCAGCACAGTACCTACTTCATTTATCCGAAATCCCCAAGAAAGCGTTTCGTGCTTCGGTAGCGATACACATGATCAATGCTGCCAGACTTTGCGTCCCCGTTCATTGGAATTCGGCGGTTCCCCCGACTATTAAAGAATGGGTGACACGCATTAACCACTTGGCCGCGATAGAGGAACTGATAAGCATTACACAAGACAAAATTCCAACTTTCACGTGTGTCTGGAGCATGTGTTTTGAGTTTTGTCGTTCAACAGACTACAAGGCTCTGACCGATAATCAGTAATTTCGGCTTGGCCTGTGCCAGTGCTAGGCCTTCACCAACTGGTACTCCTTCCGATGTCTAGTGGACGAGGGGGACAGTGACTTCCCCCCCTTGTTGCCCCCTTGATACCCCCTCCTCTTCTCCCCCCCTTTTTTTTTTCTTTCCTTCTCTGTTTCTCCTCTTTCTTTTCGTCTCTTCTCTCTTTCACTCTTGCGTCTCCTTCCTCATCTAGAGGTCTTTCTCTCTTCCCCTGCCCTCTCTTCCACTCGGCTGGGGGGTTGGGGGGTGAGAGGGGCCTGGGGTATCCTGCCTACTCATGTTATCCATAGGGGGGATCGGAGCGATAGATACAGGGCTTTTATGAGTAAGCACAGTGCCATAGGCAACTGTTTGCTACAAGACTGGAAGGTTACATGTACCTTAGAACGAATTTGTCTTGACATGGTCTCGCTCCCTATTTTTGGTTATTAACTGTGAGGCCGGAAATGTGGGAGAATTTGTGAAGTAGATTAGGGGCCAATATCTGCGGTAAGGATAAAAATAAGAGTATATCATCTGCAAATAGACTTATTTTGTGGTGACATCCACCTAGCTCTATACCCGTGATCGTTGGGTCCATTCTTATCCTTTGTGCTAGAGGTTCGATAATTAAAGCGAATAATAGCGGTGATAGAGGACACCCTTGACGAGTCCCTCTCTGTAAATTAAACTCTTCCGATTTGTTATTTAATATAGGCCTTGGGATTGTGGTACAGCGCTGCAATCCAACCCATAAAATGTGGGCCAAAGCCCCATTTCCTAAGAGCGAACTGCATATACGACTGTGAAACTGTATCAAATGCTTTTTTTATGTAGAGAGAAAGAAAACACGAGGGTATTCGACGCATTTTAGCTGCATGCGATAGAAGAGCAGCACGTCTAATATTATCGCCAGCTTGTCGGATAGGGATGAAACCAGTTTGATCATGGTGTATTAGTTTGCCAATTATCATATTTAATCTGGTTGCTAAAACTTTGGCTAAAATTTTCACATCGATATTCAGCAGAGAGATGGGGCGATAGTTTGACCCAACTGAATCGTCCGCATGTGGTTTAGGCAGCATGCAGATAATTGCAGTTGAGGTTTCTTTCCTAAAAGAATGGTTATCCAAGAGAGAATTAAAGGTATTCGTTATAATTGGTGACAGGATATCTGTAAAGGTTTTGTAGTAGAGGGCAGAAAACCCATCAGGCCTTGGTCGTTTATTTACTTTCAAAGTTTTAATAGCATGGGACACTTCTTCACTAGACACCGATTCCTCCATTATTTCCATTTGCGCCTTGGATAGTGCAGGAAGGGAGAGCTGAGAGAAAAAGCTGTTTGCTTTAGATTGATCCAACTCATTATTAGATGAATATAGACTTTCTAACTGTGTTTTACATTTTTGTAGGATTTTCACAGGGTTAGTGGAGTATACTCCTCTTGAAAGCTTAAGGCAAATTCGTTTATTATTATTTTGACAGGATTTCAATGTTCGGGCTAGAAGTGTATTTGGTTTGTTTGCATTTATGAAATAATTATGTTTCGATTTCTTAAATATTCTATCCGCTGACTCTATTTGAATAGATCAAACTCCAGCTTGGGTTTCTCTAGTCGCTATCTGGATGATGTAGAGGGATTTTGCTGGAAAGCCATATGACAGGAGTTAAAATTTGTTTCCAGGGTATGGTACAAGGCTTTTCTTTCTCTATTACATAAATTAGCTTGGCGTAAACATATACCCCAGAGAATAGGCTTCCCATAAATTAGTTGGGGAAATATTGAGTAGAATTAAATTTTAGGTACTCCCGTAGTGCATTTTCAATATTCTGTTTATATAATGGGTTTTTGAGCAAAAAGACTTTAAGCAGCCACGTGGCATCACGTGCTTTCGGTATTGTAGATGCTATGGTATTGAAGACTGCACGATGGTCAGATCATGGGATGGGTAAATCTTTGGAGTTTAATATTTCCGGCGTCATACCTATAGGCATAAAAATGTGGTCTATTCTTGAGAATGACCGACAGGGATAGGAATAGTGAGTGTATTGCCTTTTAGTTGGATTCACTTTGGGCCAGGAATCCACTAGGTTGTACTTTGCGATTAGTTTTGAAAATGCTTTTTTCAGTAACTGAGCCTCATATTTCTCTCCCTACTTTGCTGGGTGAGATTGAGAAATATGGCACTCTCTCTAATTTAAAAATTAATCTGACTAAATCTGAGGCCATGAGCATGTCACTATCACCTCTCTCTCGGGACTCCATTCGGGCAAATTTTTGTTTTAAATGGAGTCCAATGCATAGATACTTGGGCACAAATATCCCATCAAAAGAAAAGGACATTTTTAAAATGAATTTTTTTACCAATGTATAATCTATTACGAGCCCTACTTGACAAATGGCGACTTGGTTCCCATTCTTGGTTTGGTCGGATTAGTATAATTAAAATGTCCATTCTTCCAAAAATTTTGTATTTACTTCAGGCGCTACTAATTAGGATTCCAGTGACTTTTTTGCGTCAGATACGTAGTTTATTTATGAATTTTATCTGGGCCTGGAAACGTCCTAGGATTAAAAGAGATCTGTTGACTATGCCTAAGAATCTTGGTGGAATGGGGGTCCCAGATATATTTAAGTATTATTATGCAGTACATCTATCTAGATTAGTGGACTGGTGTAGACATACTAGATATAAGAGGTGGGTTAATATAGAACAGCAGTTAAGTACAGTTCCTTTAGGTAGAGCACCTTGGTGCTATACAGTATTACCGGCTCCTCTTAAAAATCACCCTATAATTGGCACAACACTAAAAATTACTGCACGTATATGTCAAAACGGGAACTTTTCTACAGCGCGATCACCTTTGTTTCCCATATTGGGGAACCCAAGTTTTACCCCGGGTAATGAAAGAGGATCTTTCCGGTTATTAATAGAGAAAGGAGTATATCAGGCCTCACATTTTATTATATCAGAAAACTGGCCATCGATTAAAACATTGATAAAAATAGGAGGTCCTTTTGAAGTCAATATCTGGCAGGCGTTGCAATTAAGTCACTTTTTTAGATCATTATGCCGCGTACACACGGTCGTTTTTTGCGATTAAAAAAAAACATTGTTTTTTAAAACGTCATTTAAATTGATCGTGTGTGGGCAAAACACACACGATCAACATGCTTGAATTTTTTGTGTCGTTTTTCAAAACGTCGTTTTTTGTTTCACAAAAAGTCACCGTGTGTAGCAAAAACGTTGTTTAAAACGACATTTTTCAACCCTCGCATGCCCAGAAGCTAGTTATGAAGCGAGCTTCAATGGAAAAAGAGTGGTGAACGTAACCTCGCTTTTTGTGAAAAAAACGATGGTGTATGCAACATCGTCTTTGAAAAGTGACGTTTCAAAAACGTCGTTTTTTACTTCACAGAAAACGTCGTTTTTTTTCATCACAAAAATGATCGTGTGTACGCGGCATTAGGCCCGGGAAGTAATTTTCATCGTCAGTTAACAATCTTTGAGTAGTACTGTAATGATTTAGAACCACTAGCCCGAGGGATCTCTAAAATGTATGGACTATTAAATAAACTTAGGGAGGATCAGGAGATACCAGGCCTTAACAAATGGGAGAAGGACCTGGATAGGACCTTCTCTGCATTACAACGTAAACAGATTATCTTTTTAACTCTAAACTCTTCAATCTGTACACAAACTCAAGAATTAAACTATAAAATCTTAATGCAGTCAAGATACCCAAAGCCAGATACAAGTCCAAAGGAGAAAGAAGGTTTGCTTTCCAAGGTCCGAGACTATGAACGCTTTACCAACCAGCATTCGGTTGGAGGAAAACCACCTGACCTTCAGAAGACAGATAAAAACTCTGCTCTTTTGATGACCAGAGAGACAGAAACAACAAGCGCCCAGAGGCGATTCAGTTCGCATGTGCCGCGCTATATAAGTTTTTCATTCATTCATTCATTCATTCATTCATTCACCATACTCCAGTACGACTCAAAAAATTCTGCAATGAAAATTCTGACAGATGTTGGAGATGTGGAGAAGAAAGCAGGACATTGATTCATATATTTTGGTTTTTGTATATTATGAGAATTTTGCAAAAAATTTCTGAGTTAAAAATACCCAATGATCCCGCTTTTTTCTTACTTCACCTATCCGAGATCCCAGTTCAGACTTATCGGAACTCAGTACTGTGCCATTTGGTGAATGCAGCTAAAGCAGGTATACCCCTACGGTGGAGGGATACTACGTCACCAACAGTTTTAGAGTGGATAAATAGAGTTAGAGATATAGAAGCTATGGAAGACCTAGTTCTCTCAACTAAGGGTAAAAATAAACAATACAAAAGAAACGTGGAAGAGCTGGAATTTATTTAAAAATTCAGACGAGGGGAAAAGATTAATGACTGAACCTGATTAACGAAAAATCGGATACGCACAGGGAATTATAAAGTAAAATATAATATGAAGGATAAACTGACTTTCCTGTTATGATTTGTGGTTTAAGGGAGGGAGAGGATGGGGTCTCCCTTCTCTCTCCCCCTTTTTTTTAATCTTTTTTTCTTTTATTCATTTTTTTTTTTCGTTCTCCCTTCTTTTGGGGGGGGGGGAGCAGGGAAAGGGCGGATGCATCACTTGTCTCTCTGTGAGAGAAAGTGAGGATTAAGAAAAGAGTTAGAGTGGGAAGATTTAGTGAGGGAGTATATGGGAGGGTCCAGAGCGAATATGTATGTATTTTTTTTGTCAAGAGGATTGTATTCATGTTTGTTTTTGGCAGAGTATTTTCCCTGTGCCTTTCCATATGCTGTTGTATGTAAAGAAAAGAAAAAAACAAATAAACATATAAAGTACAAAAAAAAAAGTTTTGAAAATAATTGTTTATCAGCTTTTTGGGTTTGTGGGATTGGCGATTTGTCTAAAAAAGGGAAGATGGTCTGATTGGAGTCTCCACCCAATACCACACTTCCTATTTTATGTGAATCGATGACCTGCAGCAGATGAGATAGGAAAAAGTTAGGTTTTTTATTTGGAGCATAATATGACACAACGGTGATATCAGAGTCCAATAAATGCCCTGTTAGGATCAAGTATCTGCCTTCCGGATCCTTGATCTCCTTAGTAACTGAGAACGGGGTACTACTGTGAAATGTTATAAGCACACCCCTTTTCTTTGTGGAGGCCGAGGCTGTGTAAACTTGCGGGTAGGACCTACTAAAGAATTTGGGAGTGGATGATGGTGTGAAATTTGTTTCTTGAAGACATATGACATGTGCTTTTTATTTATATTTATATTTAAACCTTGGACATTAAGGGACAGTATGTTCAATGGGGCCATGGTAATAAAAAATTGTCAGATCTAATGTTGCCCAGACATGGAATAACAAAGAAAGAGACCACCTTCGGGACGCAAGGAGAAATAGAAAGTGGGGGTGAAAAAAGAAAAAAAAATAAGATTCAGGGAAAAAGTACATTTTAGATATATTCCATAGATACCATCCAAAGTATAAATTCATGACATTTCCGTTGAGGGGAGAGAAAGTCTCCCACCAAGGGCACATGTGCTACTGTCGACCGTCCACTAAGTCCCAGGCGGACGAGGGTAGCAAAGGGAGGCGCAAAGAACAATCCCACGGAACCCGAGAAGCCAACCAATTAAATTACATTCTTACAAACATTGAGTAAAATTAAAACAAGAGTAATAGACCAGGTAGTAATGAACACTTACTAACTGGGGGTTAGCGGAGCACATACCATACTCATGAAGCAGAGAGTCGGGAAAAGGCGAGCCTGGAGGATTAGAGACGTCTAATAGTCATCCTCAAAGTTTAATAATAGCCTATTACAACTGAAATTTAAGGAAATACCCGACCAATACCTGGAAATAAAATATTGGTTAATAACAGTAAAGGAGAACCTGTAAAAAGTAACTGCAACAATAACTTATGCTTTACTGAAATGAAAAATTTACCAGGCAGTCATATGGGGGCCAAAATAAGATCAAGACCAACAGGGTCAAGCAGATTCCCAGAGAAAGGGAGAAAAGAAAATAAGCACAGTTTGTGATCCTATTCAGTCCATAAAGTCACTGAGATCAGGAACGGGTGCAAAGTCTCTTGTTGGAACTATGATCCCCATTTTCTCTGGAGGCAGAAGAGGAGTTATACTTGTCAGGATGCGAGGAGTACTTTAGGCGAGAGTCTGAGGCGTCATGGACGGCATTCATCAGCCCCACATTCTGCAGTGTAGTTTGCAAATCCATTGCGCTACGGCAAGTATATTTGAGGTTTAGGTATGAGAATCTCACAGAGAAGGGGAAGCCCCACTGGTAGATGATGGTGTTGCGTTGCAATATTTGGAGGAGTGATTTTTAGAGCCCTTCTTTTGTTGATTACCTGTAACAGATCGGCGAAAAGTGGATAATTGTATCCTTGAAATTGCAACTTATTTTTATGCCTTGATGCATTAATTAGTAGTTCTTTGGTCCGGTAGTAATGAAATGTTGGGAATAATATTGCGTGGCGGGCCATCTGTTTTTTTTTTGGAGAAAGGGCTCTGTGTACCCTATCCATTTCAAGTCGCTCCACCAGTATTCCAGGTTGCAGTTCCTGAAAAAGAGCAGTCATTGTGGCCTGTAAATCAATCAATGTTTCAGGGATTCCTCTAATGCGAATATTTGACCTTCTCGTGCGATTTTCATAATCTTTTAATCTTGTTTGTAGAGTCAAATTCTCCTCTTTAAGGTTATCGATTTCTGAGGAGAAATCAGCTGTACATTTTTCCAAATTGTCAGTCCTTAATTCTAGTGCTGATTTTCGCTGTCCTAGTTCCCTTATCTCCTTAGTAAGGCTTGTAGTGATATAGTCTGAGGTAGCCTTTAATGATTTTTGTAACAGCAGCTCTATTTGTTCCAGTGTTACTTTTGGTGGCAAGTCCTTCTGTAATGTTTTATCACAGTTCTCCATAATATTCCCTGGAGAGTATTTATTTTGGCTTTGTTCTTTTAATGGGGCCGGAGCTTCATTGTGTGACACAGCAGGAAGGGCTGTCTGCTGTTTCAACTCCCTCCCTGTTACATCTGCATAAGATGGCTTCAGTGCCATGACAGGAACACTGTAAGGCTGCTCTCTCACGCCTGTTTTTGGCACAAAATGTGCTCCAAAACCCCCCGAAAAGGGTACCCTTGTGAGGTAGGTGGCTGTGTGGTCCCTTTGGGTGGCTTTTTGGGCAGGTTGGGGGTTACCTCTGCCGTTATCAGGCTTCTCAGGACCGCGCTGTAGGGAGCTCTAGGCAGGCATTACCTCACCGCTGAGCTCCGCCTCTGCACCTCTTAAATGTAATTTCATGCATTTATTTTCTTTAGAAATTTTATTTTTGCTGCAGCATGTTCTATACATGCTACAGATACACCATGAATAGCTCTATGGCAATGTTCTTAGCAGATGCATTGCATAAGGGAACTGTCTCGGTAGCAGGTAGCGTTATACATGATAACAAGAACATGCTGATGACCCCAGGCAGACTTAGGGAGTGGGCCTACCATGTTCATGGTGATCATCTCAATGGGCGCTTCAATCATGGGTAAGGGTACTAAAGAAATTCAGAAGTGGGGTAGTGGGTCTGACATTTGACACACAGGGCAGGATTAAAAATAATTCTCAATTTCTTTCTGTATCTCGGCCAGTAAAACCTGCGCAACACTCTTTTCATTGTTTTCTCAACCCATTAATTACCTCCTTGCAAGTTCCCATGGGAAGTTCCAACAGCACCTGTTTGTATGGCTTAGGGACCACCAACTGTTCAACAATTACATCATTTACATACACTATACAGTAAATCCTCATTGCTGCTGAAATAAAGAAGATCCACCAGGTTGTTTGCCGACTTGGGGTCTCCTCAACTCACTTACGTCTGCAGGGGAACTGGTAGTGATCTCAGGAATCAGTCCTTGACCACACCCTCCACTATTTGTGGCGCAGACAGGGACTCTGGCTGTAGCCATTTCCATACAAGGTGAATTAGGTCTAACATCTGCGATCTTGGGGGCCTCTCATCTTGGAAGAACCAGCTGTGGACCCCCTGTGCTTGAACTACCAAGGTGACACTGAGTCACGCCAAGATTTCCTGCTCCTGAGTCTCCTGCTTCCTCCAGATCATAGTAGGCCTTCTATAATTCTCCAGAAAGCAAGGAGGCGACCAGTCCTGCCCACTGGGTTTTAGGCCAAAATTCCCTCTTAGCGATGCATTCAAACGTTAGCAGAAAGGCCTCTGGATCATCATCTGCAGTCATCTTGGAAAGAAATCAACCCACATGAGTGACTGAAGGCTTGTCTCCAGCATCATCAATATTAGCAGGTGACCAACCTTATTCAGGGTTCTCCTATCCGCTTTTGCCTCAGTGGCTAGCTGTTCAAACAGCCTCTGCAATTGCTTCTGTATAATAACGTTAGTTTGCTGTTGTGCAACGTTGGATAACACCATTTGCTTGAGGATTTCCTCCATGTTTAGTCACCCTTTAAGTAGTAACTTACTACTGCTGCTGGTTGCAGACTTCACCATATGTAACCTGGGGGACAGGTAGCAGGTACAAAGCTCCCTGGAATAAAATTAGGTGCCTCGGCTTATTTTCGGGTCGGCTTATACTAGAGTATCTACAGCATTTGTTGGTGTGGCTCCCAGAGGTATATCTAAAGCCCCAATTTTAAATGTATACTTTGTTACTGCACTTTGTTACTGCACGGGATAATGACTTGGAGAGTCAATAATTAACAGTGATACAGGCACCCACCCTCCTATATTGCCTTGCTTAGATAGCCAAAACACACAACCCTGAGAACTAAACAGCAGACAGCAATTGCTGTCTGGGGGAGCTAGAAATAAGGTACCATTTTTTTTTCTCACCAACCAAATGAGTATTTATTCTATGCAGTGTGGGGGGACTGGACGGGTAAATTTAAAAGTAGCCCAGAGTTGGGCTTTAAGGACCCATTCCCATCAATCCACGATGCAATGTGATGCAGTGCATGCATTTTTATGCATAGTGGATCAAGGGGGTGTGCTGCTTTAGGCAGAATTAATGTAAAAAATTTGAAAAATTGTTTGTAGCATAACAGATCACACACAATGACATGCTTTTGTGGATGCGTTGTTGTGTACTAAGGTTTGCTATACTGGCGAAAACACTTAAAGTGTACTATCATGCTTATTTTGCTCAGTAGATTTAGGTACACGTAAATTTGCGCAGCGTAATCGAAATACTCTACGCTGCCGTATTTTACCAGGCTCTACATCGAATTCTGGTCGATTTTTGCCCGTACGATACGGCGGCGTAGTCTATTTCTCGCCGCGTAATCGAAATACGCGACTAGGGGGCTTGAAGCATTTAAATTAGGCGCGTCCCCGCGGCGATCCAACTGCGCATGCTCCGTTCAGAAATTTCCCACCGTGCATTGCGCGAAATCACGTCGTTACGTAATTTTTGTTTTGAGTAGCGTCGTTTACGAACATTCCTATTCCCGGACGACTTACTTAAAAAATAATAAAAGACGTCGGAAAACGTTGAAATTCGACGCGGCAACGACGGCCATACTTAACATGGGCTGTCTGATATTAGAGCAGCAAAAAGCTGGTATAGTGTTACGCAAAAAAAAGATGACTAAAGATGCCGTAAGAGATTGCGATTGAAGATCGTAATTTCAGGGAATCGCCGGCAAAAGCTCATTAGCATACCCCGACGCGGAAAACGACGGGAAGTCCACCCAGTGGCTGCAATTTTATTGCAGCGTAGATCCGAAGGCGTACGAACACGTAATCCAGTCGAATTGAAGCCCGCACCCGTCTATTCATGGTTTGAGGTTTCAGACTAGCTAAAAAACGCGCGTAATTTGAATGTACTCCAGTCTAACACCAGTTAGACAGGAGTTACGGCTCTCTGAATCTGGACCAATATTTTTTGCTTTTTGCTATAATAAATATCCCATTTAAAAAAATATATATATATATACTGCCAGCCATCACCAAAAAGACCCTAAGAATTGAGCAACTTTTGAGGATCGATCGACGATCGATGGTCAAAAATTTTAGCCGTTTACCCCAGCCTAAGCACATTTCATGTGCTTTGATCAACACAAGATCGGCAGTAAAATACCGACTTGAAATCCATGATTTCATTCTACAACACGATCTAGACTGCCTCTTCATTACAGAGAGCTGGCTTACAGCCGACTGTAACACCATTCTAGGAGAACTGGTGCCAGAAAACTACCGTATTATAACGGAAAACAGAATAGGGCAGAGAGGAGGGGGCCTGGCAGTGATTTGCAAGACTCAGCTTGCAATCACCAAACCAGTCCTTCAGAATCCTCTTCCATTCATGGAAACCCTTACGCTACAACTGCAAACAAATTTAAAGGAGACAATCCATATTCTGCTCTGCTATAGGCCACCCAGCCCAAAATCGCAGCTGCTATCATCAATCGACGGATTTCTTCTCCACTTACACCCTCAACAGCAAACATTTTTTGCTGCTCGGGGCTTTCAACCTCTGGGCCAATTCCTCACAAGACCCCATTGCCGATGCCTGTATTAACCACCTGGTAGATTTAGGGTCACAGCAACTAGTATGTGGACCCACACATGCTTCAGGTCACACACTTGATCTTATTTTCAGACAAGCTCTGGAAACAAAAATTTTGGAAAATGAAAAGTTGCCATGGACAGACCACCATGCAATTAAATTCATTATTTCCACAATTCCCCCCGCAACAAAAACATCAAATCCAGTGACAACACACTGGACTAGATGTCAGAAGAAGCTCCACTCGGAACTCTTCAAAACCACTTCAAGGGAAAAAATAGAAACAACTCAACCGCATCAAACGGCCGTTGAAACACTGGATGCCATAAACTCGGCCATGCTACAGTCAGCCGACTTGGTAGCGCCGAAACGCAAAACCCGCATCCGGAAAAACAACCGCAGCTGGTTTAACAACCAGCTGTCGTTACTGAAGCAAGAACGCAGAAGGGCCGAATCTGCCTGGAAAAGAAGTTCTTCAGAGCTAAACCTATCCATCTACAAGGCGACAACAAGAAAATACCACAAAGAAATTTTACAAGCCAAGAAAAATTATTTTTCGGAGGCTATCAACAGCGCCATAAGCCGCCCCCGCGAACTCTTCAAGATGGTCACTCAGACCATGAAACCAGGATGTATTGAAGCCCCCAATACAGACACACAAGAATTTTGCAATGAACTATCGGATTGCTTCATTAATAAAATTGAGGCAATCCGTGAAAGCATTCAGCAAAACAATTCCCCCCTTAGCCCCCCCTGCAGCCTCTCACTCAACACCCATAGTAATTCTCCTATATCGGGTAAGTTCACCCTGGAACCCATCTCCATCGAGGCCACTAAGAATATCATTGGGGCTTTGCGCAATGGCACAGCACCAAATGACATTATCCCCACAAAACTGCTGAAGGAATGCGCCTACATCTTGGCTCCTCCCATCACGCAGCTTATCAACCGGTCTTTCTTGGAGGGCATAGTGCCCTCACAGTTGAAAGAGGGTATAATCCAACCCATCCTTAAGAAACCCTCCCTGGACCCCAAGGACCCACTCCACCGCCGTCCCATAACAAGCCTCAATGTACTCTCAAAAGTAATGGAAAAAGTAGTGGTACAACAGCTGCAACAGCATCTAGATACCTACAAGCTACTTGATCCATTGCAATCGGGGTTCCGTCCCGGACACGGGACTGAAACCGCGCTGCTCAAAGTATGGGACGATGTTCTCGAGGCCGCAGACGAAGGAGAATCTTGTCTTCTAGTTCTGTTGGACCTAAGTGCAGCTTTCGACACTGTAGACCACAAACTGTTACTAATGTGGCTTGCTGAAGTAGCCAGAGTCACAGAAGGCGATTTATCGTGGTTCTCCTCTTTTTTGGAAAACCGATCGCAAACACGGAAGTTAGGACCCTTCACATCTGAGAAATGCACAGTAACATGCGGAGTCCCTCAAGGATCGCCTCTGTCACCAGTGCTGTTTAACATCTATCTTCGTCCTCTTTTTGATATTATCAGCAGCCAAAAACTGCTTTACCACTCATACGCAGACGACACACAACTGTATTTCCGCATTTGCAATAAAAAAGATCACTGCCTCAATCTAGAGTCATGCCTCTCTTTGATAGAGGACTGGATCACAAAGAGTTATCCTAAACTCAACGGAGCGAAAACAGAACTTCTCCTGTTTCACGCCAAGCAAAGGAATCAACCTGCAACAGCATGGACACCCCCGCCCATTCTGGGCAAAATCATCACCCCTAGCGCCAAAGTCAAAAGTCTCCGGGTCATCTTTGACTCCTACATGACAATGGACGCACAAATAGGGTCAGTAGTCAGCGGATCCCACCATCTGTTGCGCCTACTACGCAGACTTACCCCTTTCATCCCCAAAGAAGATTTAGCGGTCGTGGTGGGAGCAATTGTTAACTCCAGACTGGATTATGCAAATGCCCTTTACCTCGGACTCCCCAAGTACCAAATCGCTCGTCTGCAAGTCGTTCAAAATACGGCCGCCAGACTTGTGACTGGAAAAAAACCCTGGGAATCCATCTCACCTTCACTGAGAGCCCTTCACTGGCTACCAGTTAAAGAAAGGATTGCTTTTAAAGCACTCTGTCTAACGCATAGATGTGTCCATGGGAATGCCCCCCAATATCTATGCGATAAAATAAAAGCTCACAATCCCAATCGCATCCTGCGATCCACCAATCAGAACCTACTACAGATCCCAAAAGCCAACTACAAGTCCAAAGGAGAAAGAAGATTCGCCGTCCAAGGTCCCAGACTATGGAACGCTTTACCAACCACCATTCGGTTGGAGGCAAATCACTTAGCCTTCAGGAGAAAGATCAAGACTCATCTCTTTTGATATCAAAGGAGACAGGAACAACAAGCGCCCAGAGGCGAGACAGGAACAACAAGCGCCCAGAGGCGATTCAGTTCGCATGTGCCACGCTCTATAAGTTTTTCATTCATTCATTATCTCAGTTTAGGCCGATACGTATTCTTCTACATATTTTTGGTAAAAAAATGTAAAAAATAAAATCGCAATAACCATATAGTGACTGGTTTGCGCAAAAGTTATATTGCCTACAAAATACGGGACATAATTATGATTTTTTTTAAATTATTTTTTTTACTATGAATGGCGGCGATCTGTCATTTTTTTTTCGGGACTGGGACATTATAGCGGACACATCGGACACTTTTGACACATTTTTGGGACCATTTACATTTATACAGTGAACAATGCTATAAATATGCATTGATTACTGTATAAATGTAACTGGCAGGGAAGGGGTTAACCACTAGGGGGCGGGGAAGGGGTTAAATGTTTCTTCTAGTTTGTGTTCTAACTGTGGGGGGAGGTGGGTTACTGGGGAGGTGACCGATTGTGTCCCTATGTACAAGGGACACAATCGGTCTCCTCTCTCCCTGACAGGGACGTGGAGCTCTGTGTTTACACACAGAGCTCCACGTCCCAGCTCAGTTACTCGGCAATCGCGTGTGCCCGGCGGCCATTGCGGCCGCTGGGCACATGCACGGGGTTCTCAGTGATGCGGCGGGTGCGTGCCCCTAGCAGCTTTCTATGACTGCACGTCATATGACGTGCAGTCAGGACAATGGAGTTACCCGCCTGCCGTCATATGACGGTGGGCGGGTAACAAGTGGTTAAAGAACAGGGCCTGGATCTAGCCTGTCTAATGTGGGGGTGTAGTGAAAAATGTCAGGAGGACACTGGATGGGATGTCAGCAGGGCAGCATACAGGGGTCAGCAGTATGTAGAGCAGTGCATGGGGTCAGTATTGGCAAGGCAGAGCTCAAGGGTCAGTAGTCCTTAGAGTCCCTTAACCCTTACATCAGGGTCCCTGGAGTTCCTTAGCCTTACATCAGTGTCAGTAAACCACCCACCTTACATCAGTGTCAGTAAAGTCACCCCCTAACACCAGGGTCCCAAGACTCACCCCCCATCATTGGGTTCCCTAGGCTCAACCTCCTTACATCAGGGTCCCCAGAGCCCCCCTTTCATTCATATCACGGTCCCTAGAGTTACTTCCTTAAAAGACAGTCCACAGAGTCCCCTCTTTACATCAGGGTACCATTTCTATTTTACATTAAGGTCCCAAGAACAACTCTTGAATAAAAGTCAACACAAATTAAAGATTAAATTAAAGGTAGCAAAGCAAACAAATGCAAATTAGTATTAAATTAAAGTAAAACTTCTCCCTTGATAACAGAAATTTCAGTGTACACAACCTTATTTACTGCTGGGCTGATTGTACAGTATATTTTTATCTCCACTCTTTGCTGACAGGTACGGCAAGCAGGCATAAGCAGGTCAGGAAAGGGGGGGACGAGTGAGCACCCCCCCTCCTGAAACATACCAGGCCACATGCCCTCAAAATGGAGGGGTGGGTGCTTTGGAGCAGGGGGGCTCTGCATCTCTCTCCATGTTGATGGGGACAAGGGCCTCATCCCCACAACTGTACCTGATGGCTGAACTTGATGTGCAGAAAAAGGCCTCACGTACAACCCTAGCTCAGGGACCACCAATGGCCTAGAGAGCACAGTGGCAGTGGCCTAGAGAGCACAGTGGTGCAAGGGAACCTTCCTCCGTATAGAGGGTGCGTCACCATGGTGGACCAGGAAATCAGACAGCAGAGGTTGGTAGATAAGCAAACTCTGGGCTGATGGCAGAAGGTAGCTGGAGACTGGCAGGAGTATGCCAAGTAGAGGAGGCAACAGGTGCCAGGTGCGTGGTCAGACAGTCAGATTCAGGTATAGACAGCAGGCAAGGAAAAGTCAAGGTACAGGCAGAGATCAGCAATGTTAGTTCAGGCAGATAAGCAAAAAATAAAGGGCAAAAGTCCAGATACAGGCCAAGGTCAGGATTAGGGATGGTCCTGATGTTTGAATTAAACGTAAGTTTTGTGTGGCCACCATTATTTTCCAGCACTTCCTTAACCCTCTTGGGCATGGAGTTCACCAGAGCTTCATGGTAGCCACTGGAGTCCTCTTCCACTACTTCTTTTTTAGGATTCCCCTCAGATACTCAATACGGTTAGGTCTGGAGACATGCTTGGCCAGTCCATCACCTTTTCCCTCAGCTTCTTTAGCAAGGCAGTGATCTTATTTTTGGATCCGTCAAGCATAGTGATTGGCGATAAATATACATCGTAGGACACTGTTTTTAATAATAAGGTATATGCCAAAAACTAGATATGTGCATTCCCGTTCGTACGAATGTTATTTTCGCACGAAAATGTTCATTTTCGTACCCGCGGGATAATGTGTACATACGAAAACGGTAAAGCACCAAAATACGAAAACGACGGGATAACGGATGAGCAGCATAACGAACGACCGCAAATACGAACGATCCGACGGGAAAAAACGACAAAACGAAAATGGCAAAATAACGAAAATGAAATCTGTATCAAGAGGTTTGCATTGTGTATTTTGTTTGAATCCGTTTTGTGTTCGTTTTCAGTTGTATGTTCATTGTTCAATGACATCTATAACAAAAGAATTTCATTATGTATATTTAATGAATTCTTTTTTCTTTTTTCTGTGTATTCAAAATACTGAATGCAATTTTTTTGTTATAGGTGTCATATCAACATACGAAAATAACAAAAGAAACAGGTTCAAATGCAAATCTTTTGTTTATGGGTTTTTTAATGGCCAGAGAGTTAGGCTGGCCATACATGATTTTCTGTGCAATTTTCTTTAGATTTACCTTCAACTATGTAGTGCAAGGGCTTGCCTGATTGCATACAATTGAATGTGTTGTTTAGTTTGACCTCATATATGGTTTTTGGTAAATCTAAAAGAAAATTGTACAAGAAAATTGAACATGTATGGCCAGCCTCAGTGACTGAAAGCAGCTTCTCTTTTGTGCAGAGTAGTGAGTACACTTGTATAGTAAAGCCTAATAAACTTTTCTGTGGATTTTCATCTGAGGGGAGATCAGTTGGCCAGACTTCTGAACCCAAAAATGGTTTTCTGATGCAGTTTAAAAACGAACAAATTTTCTGAGAACGATCGGAAAACGAACGTTTTTATGTTTGTTGTTAAAATAGTCTGACCAAGTGTATGGGGCTTAACAATACTATTACACAGCCCCATACACTTGGTCAGACTATTTTAACAACACACATAAAAACGATCGTTTTCCAATCGTTCTCAGAAAATTTGTTCGTTTTTAAACTGCATCAGAAAACCATTTTTGGGTTCAAAAGTCTGGCCAACTGATCTCCCTTCAGATGAAAATCCACAGAAAAGTTTATTAGGCTTTACTGTACAACTGTACTCACTACTCTAGTACTCAGCACAAAAGAGAAGCTGCTTTCAGTCACTGAGGCTGGCCATACATGTTCAATTTTCTTGTACAATTTTCTTTTAGATTTACCAAAAACCATATATGAGGTCAAACTAAACAACACTTTCAATTGTATGCAATCAGGCCAGCCCTTGCACTACATAGTTGAAGGTAAATCTAAAGAAAATTGCACAGAAAATTGTATCATGTATGGCCAGCCTAACTCTCTGGCCATTCAAAAAAAACATAAACAAAAGATTTGCATTTGAACCTGTTTCTTTTGTTATTTTCGTATGTTGATATGACACCTATAACAGAAAAAGGAATTCATTCAATATACATAATGAAATTATTTTGTTATAGATGTCATTGAACAATGAACATACAACTGACACTAACAAAAGAAAAGCATTCAAGATACACAGAATGCAAATTGACGAAAATTCACGATAATTATTGTCTAACAAGAAACGAACATGAATTAAACAGAATAACGAATCATCCCGCATGTACGAAAATAAAACGGTAACGGAAATACGAAACGATCGGAATACGAAAAAATCGCGTCGTACGACAAACGAACGGGAACGAACGGGAAAACGGGCGTCTTACGAAAAACGAACGGAAACGAACAGACGGGACCATACGAAACGGAACAAAAAAAAACGAAAAAAATTTCTGTGCACATGTCTACCAAAAACGGTCTATTGTGGTTTTTACTTTTTACACTCTTTTTGGTGAATGGGTAGGGATACAATGTACCCGATACCACCCCCCCCCATGGGGGGGGGTATTCAAAGGAATATTTCATTTTTATTGTTTCACTTTATGCATTATTAAAATCACTGCTCCTGAAAAAAACTGCCGTTTTAAAAACTTTTTTTTTTTCATTGATACATGTCACCTAGGGCAGTACCAGGGTCCCCATACACTTTTTATGGCAATAAATTACATATAAGCCTTTAAAATTAGCACTTTTTGATTTTTCATGTTTGTGTCCCATAGACTTTAACAGGGTTTGCATGTTAGCTCAAAGTTTTTGCCTGTTCTCATGTTCTGGTGGCAAGCCAGGTCAAATACAGGAATCACAAGGATCAGGTTTCAGGTACAACTTCAGAACATACAGCAATATACTAGTGAACCTGCTGCATCCCTAACTACAATCATCTGTGTGTGTAAATAGGTCTCAGAGATCACTGAGATTTAACCCCCAAAATGTCTGGATTATTGGAAAATGTATGATGAAAAACGAATATAAGAAATGTTTCTCGTATAAAAAAATTCATATAGATACAAAAATGTAGTTCATATTTAAAAATATATATATAAATGAAGTGGCTGAAACTATATGAATTTATCTGTAAATATAGTGGAACTGTATCAAGAAAGTGCATTCAATTACATTAGATTCAATTAAATTAGATAGATGTGTGTATCTAGTGATAAAAGACTATTGTTATAATAGTGTATACACACCCATTAACTAATAAATAAATAAATAATTGAAAATGCCCTTTGTGATGCAATTTTATAGTGTAGGGGATGAAAATGAAATGAAAGTGAAAATTGAGCAGTGAAAAAACTACTAGTTAATCTTGTTCGCTTTCAGAAACTAATACAAATTATTAGGTGATGTGTGTATATATATATATATATATATATATATATATATATATATATATATATATATAAAACCTAAAATACATAAAAATATTTAAAATATTTAAAACATTAAAAATATTTCTAGTGTGATGTAATAAAGAGTGAAATAAAAATAAAAGAGTAAATGTGATGTGTGAATAAATGTTATTTATATTTTATATATTTTGTTTTTTGTGCTTTATAAATGTAATATTTTATATTTTATATAAATCATGTAAAAAGGCCAATTAAGTGGCACTAATATTGTGACATGAAAACTATTATGGAGTTATAACATTAAGACACAAAAGGGTATGAATGTAGATGTAATGAAGTATAATTAAATATGTTGTAATGGATAATAATAAAAATGGCAGATAGCCATGAACCTGTAGGTGTGCGAGTGAAAAATCCACACATATAACAATGTGAGCGTTCCAATGTATATGTATATAGTTGTATAATTATTATTATCTCCCTTATATATGTGTGTGCAGAAATAATTTCCAGGCACATAACACCCAACGAACCTAAAAAAGGTTCATATCAACATACTAAAAGAGGGGCGATTAAGGAAAGGGATAATTAATATATATATATATATATATAAAAATGTCAATTAAGAAACATTTGTATTTATTTTTATATACAAAGGAACGTGTGCATATAGATTAAATGCCTAGTATCCATAGCATCAAATGTGCAATGTTCCCATTGCAAGATGCGAATGCCTGTGTGGGTTGATTCACAACTAGAAGTTGCATGAAAATTGCATAAACCAAAAATTGCATAAAAGTTGCATACAAGTTGCATAAAAGAGCAATGCTACAATTGCTATTAGGAGGGGGGTGACTAAAGTCTTTTGTTTTCCCCCTGTTTTTGTACATATGTGCACAGGCAGGCGCATCTCATATTCGCTATAGAAAAATGGTACTATGCTCACACCATCACACCAGCATATAGATTCAATGCCTAGTATCCATAGCATCGAATGTGCAATGTTCCCATTGTAAAATGCGAATGCCTGTATGGGTTGATTCACAACCAAAAGTTGCATGGAAATTGCATAAACCAAACATTGCATAAAAGTTGTATAAAAGTTGTATAAAAGAACCCTTCAATGCTACAATTGCTACTTGGAGGGGGTGGCCAAAGTCCTCTGTTATGTACGTTAATATGCCTCTCCATGCCAGTCTGCCGACGTATATGTTCAGGAGGCAGACCTTAAGCGGTTAAGGAGGAGAATTTTACTTTACAGTCCCGCATTGAGGACTAAGAAAATAGGGACGGACGCTCCAATTTGAGGATCAGAGGAATCCCTGAGACTTTTGAGGATATCCAGGCCACCACATTTGCTCTCTTTCAGGAACTGCTGCCTGGCATACCTGTTAAAAGTTAGAATTTGATAGAGCCCACAGAGCATCAGCTCCACGGAAGCCTCTTAGGGGACATAATAGTTAGGCTACACTTATCGTAGCAAGGAGCAATTATTGCAGGAGAAGCACTTCCAGGGCCACACTTATCAACTTTTCACAGACCTGTCCCATCGCATAATTGTAAAAGAGACGTGCACTCAAACCCCAGTTGCTCATACTTCAAAATAATCACATTATTTACCACTGGGGCTTTCCATTTTCTCTCTGTGTCACCTACCTCAAGACCAAATATGCAGGGGTGGACGGACCATTTGGGCACTCGGGCACTGCCTGAGGGCCCCATGCCACTAGGGGGCCCCATCAGGGTTGCCAGTTAAAACCAGGGACAGTATGTAAAAATCAGTTTTTTACATATGTCCCTGAAATGTCCCTTACCGCCATCCCTTTGGTCTAAAAGCCCCAAGATTATAGCTGCCCTGCCTCTCCAGTACTTTCTCAGTGTGTGTATGTATACTGTGTGTCTGTATGTGTATTCTGTGTGTATGTATACTGTGGGTGTATATTGTGTGTCTATACTGTGTATGTATAATATATGTGTGTGAATACAGTACTGTGTGGCCCCATAATCTCCTATTGCCTGGGGGTCCCATAATCTCCTATTGCCTGGGGGCCCCATAATCTCCTATTGCCCGGGGGCCTCATAATCTTCTATTGCCGAGGGCCTCGTATGTTGGCCAAGGTGGCTTTGTCCAATTATGTCTCTGGGGGTTTAGTACACGCCCCACACTATATGAGGTCGCCTGCATGGTGGCCTTGTGTAGTGTGTTGCGACGGTGGTGAAAGACAGACAGAGAGAGAGTGACAGTGTCATTTCATTTGAGTTAGATAGAGCAGGCAGGCGAGTCAGTTAGCTGCAGTTACAGTTTGTAATAGATATATATGCATCCCAGGTGTTGTATATATATTTATACACTTTGTTCAGTTTAGCTAGATCTGTTCCTGTATTCTCTTCATAATATACTGACAGGCAGGCAGGTGATTGTGCTAGCTGCAGTATTTTTACTTGGTGTACTGTACCCTTTGCACAGTGTGCACCCAAAGCTGCCTAAATACAATTGCTGTTGTTCTCATACTAATACCACAGGCAGGGATCTGCAAGTATTTTCACTTAGTGTACTGTGTCCTTTGCACAGTGTGCACCCAAAGCTGCCTGAATACAATTGCTGGTGTTCTCAGACTAATACCACAGGCAGAGAGCTACAAGTATTTTCACTTGGTGTACTGTGTCCTTTGCACAGTGTGCACCCAAAGCTACCTGAATACAATTGCTTGTGTTCTCAGACTAATACCACAGGCAGGGAGCTGCAAGTATTTTCACTTGGTGGTACTGTGTCCTCTGCACAGTGTGCACCTAAAGCTACCTGAATACAATTGCTGGTGTTCTCTTACTCATACCACAGGCAGCGATCTGCAAGTATTGTCAGTTAGTCTAATGTATCTTTGCACAGTGTGCACCTAAAGCTACCTGCATACAATTGCTGGTGTTCTCATACTCAAATTCTCATAAAAATTCTCATTCTCATACAAACTCAGGTTTTCCGTTACATCAGAGGGGGAGGGGTCACCTGCAACTCACTGGGAAAGCCTGTGTTTTCCCTTGTGTCAGAGGGGGACGGGGTCACGTGACAGTGGCCCCGCCCTCACCTACATAAGAGCTGTCACTGGCTGAAGCCGCGTCATTCCCGGGGTGTGTCCGGTGCAGACAGGTGATGCGCTGTGCTGGATGGACATCTCATCGCTGGATCCTGGACCTGGATGAAGAGGAGATCTTCTCATCACTGGACCCCGGAGAGGTGATCACCCATCGCAAGATACCGACAGCGTTGGAACAGAGACCGAGAGTGGATTACCACCTCTGGATTTTTTTTTTTAATAAAGGACTTTCCCAACTGTGTCTGTGTTTTTTTTTTTTTTTTTACAATTGTTACACTTTCTTTGTGAAATGGTAAGGGTACAATGTACCCCATTACCAATTCACATAGGGGGGCTGGAATCTGGGGGTCCCCTTTGTTAAATGGGTCTTCCAGATTCCGATAAGCCCCCACGCCCACAGACCCCACAACCACTGGGCAAGGGTTGTAAGGATGAGGCCCTTGACCCCATTAACATGAATGCCTTTTCTATGTATTGCCGGGATCCGACAATTCATTATAGCCGCGAGTGATTTTAAATTACTTTTTTTCCTTCATAAATGACACTTTGTGCAGGGACAGTTCTAAGCATTGGCAAAAGGCTCTGCTTTACAGGCATACTATACACCCCCCTAGGTACGAAATTTAAAGGAATATTTTACATTTTTTGTTTTACTTAACCACTTCAGCCCCGGACCATATTGCTGTCCAAAGACCAGAGCACTTTTTGAGATTCGGCGCTGCGTCGCTTTAACTGACAATTGCGCGGTCGTGCGACGTGGCTCCCAAACAAAATTGGCGTCCTTTTTTTTCCCACAAATAGAGCTTTCTTTTGGTGGTATTTGATCATCTCTGCGGTTTTTATTTTTTGCGCTATAAACAAAAACAGAGCGACTATTTTGAAAAAAAATGCAATATTTTTTACTTTTTTCTATAATAAAATATCCCCAAAAATATATATAAAAAAAATATTTTTCCCTCAGTTTAGGCCGATACGTATTCTTCTACATATTTTATCGTAAAAAAAATCGCAATTAGCGTTTATTGATTGGTTTGCGCAAAAGTTATAGCGTTTACAAAATAGGGGGTAGTTTTATGGCATTTTTATTATTATTTTTTTTTTTACTAGTAATGGCGGCGATCAGCGTTTTTTTTCGGTACTGCGATATTATGGCGGACACTTCGGACACTTTTGACACATTTTTGGGACCATTGGCATTTTTTTAGCAATCAATGCTATACAAATGCATTCGATTACTATAAAAATGCCATTGGCAGTGAAGGGGTTAACACTAGGGGGCGGGGAAGGGGTTAAGTGTGTTCCTATTTGTGTTCTAACTGTATGGGGGGGGGTTGGCCTCACTAGGGGGAATCACTGATCTTCTGTTCATACATTGTATGAACAGAAAATCAGCGTTTCCCCCGCTGACAGGAACGAGCGCTGTGTGTTTTCACACACAGCTCCCGTTCCCGCTCTGTAACGAGCGATCGCGATCGCGTGTGCCCGGCGGCGATCGCGCCCGCGGGGGCGGCACACGCACGGGACTCGGGGGCGAGCGGGGGGGCGCGCGCAAAGCGGGGCCGCCGGGGGCGCGCGCACGCGCCCCCTAGTGGCCGCGAAAAGCGCGACGTAGAGCTACGGGCTCTCGCGCAGGAGTGCCGACCTGCCGCCGTATAACTGCGGCGGCTGGTCGGCAAGTGGTTAAAGTATTATTAAAATCATTGCTCCCGAAAAAAAATCATTTTTTTTTGCGATGATACATGTCCCCTGGGGCAGGACCCAGGTCCCCAAACACTTTTTATGACAAAAACTTGCATATAAGCATTTAAAATTAGCACTTTGGATTTCTCCCATAGACTTTTACAGGGTGTTCCGCTGATTTTCGAATTTGCCGCAAACGCCCCAAATTGTTCGCTGTTCAGCGAATAGGCGAACAGGCATTGTTCAAGTCGGCTCGAACTCGAAGCTCATCCTTACTGCCAAGTACTGTTTTCACCTTATTTCATCGTGATCTGAACTGGGTAATAAGTAGCACTGAATCAGACATTTTTTTATTTAACAATTTATTTCAATCTGTATGAAAGGCCTATTTTATTGCTCTTCTAATTAAAGTGGATGTAAACCCGATTCATGAAATTTGAGCTGGGCACATATACTGTATCTGCAGTGTTTTGTTATCTATTTTTAATAAGCTAAGTCTCATGCCGCGTACACACGATCACTTTTTGTGATGAAAAAAACTGACGTTTTCAAAAACGTCATTTAAAATGATCGTGTGTGGGCAAAACATCATTTTATGTCTATAAAAAAATGACCAAAAAAAAATTGGAACATGCCTGAATTTTTTGTGTCATTTTTCAAAATGTAATTTTTGTGTCATAAAAAGTGATTGTGTGTGGGCAAAACGACGTTGAAAACGAAGTTTTTAAACCCGTGCATGCTCAGAAGCAAGTTTATGAGACGGAGCTTCAATGGAACAGAGTGCCGTCAAACGTGGTGTAGAGCATTTGGAAAAAACGATGGTGTGTATGCAACGTTGTTTTGGAAAATTAAGTTTGAAAAACGTAGTTTTGTTTCGTCACATAAAACGTCGTTTTTTTTCATCACAAAAAGTGATCGGGTGTACGCGGCATTATAGCTCTCTTCATGAACGTTTCGTTTCCTCTGTTATCAGCCTCAGAACTCCTGACATATTTTTTTACTTTTTAGACAAAAGCAGCCTGAATCTTTTGTCAAATCTTTTGTGCTAAAATAGAGTAGCAGAGAGCAGCTCTTATTACAAAGCACCTCTGAGAGTCTCTGCCTATGATGAGAAGGGGGTGTGTGCCTTTCCTCAATCAGCAATGTTAGCTATCTTGGCTGTATACACAGACATCACACTCTGTGTTAACCAGGAAGAGAACATCTCCTAACAAAATGTGAACTTTCTAAACAGTATATAAATGTGAACACAGCAGATATACATATAAAACCTATGTAGGGAGATTTGGTTAATCTCTGTGTATCATCGGAGGCTGTTCACTTCACTGGGTGCATGGTGGGTTTACATCCACTTTAGGTAGTTTTAGTAGCCCCTTTCCATGTTTCCCATACATTTTAACAGCCTCTTCTTTAAAATCCTTTATTAAAGTTCTGAAAAATTTGTAAGAACAATCAAGACCAGGAAATAGATTTCTGGACAATATTTTATGTAGTAATGTCAATAAGCTGTTTCCTTATTTCCATCTTGTACATCTCCTTAGTCATCAGTACGACATTTCCTCCTTTGTCGCTTCTCTTGATGCCAAAATTAGAAGCGACTCTAAGCTACTGTAGAGCAATGCGTTAGTCCTTAGTTAAACTGTGCAGTTATTTCTGGTCCAGTCGATTTTCCCCAAGACCACTGAATTCAAGGAAAAAGGCTACTCCATATACCTTACTGCGGAGACATCTAATATTTAAAATAGATATACTGTATATTCCCAATTACGGGATGGGGCATGGGACTGTGCGAATGCAAGTTGGGTATGTTGTATTGAAAGAAAAAAGGAAAAAATATATAACATATAATGATATTGACTCTGGAACCGCAGGGATCAACCACTACAGACAAAGTTTATATTCATAAAAAAAATATGTTTTAATAAATTAGCACATTACATACAAATACAATATAAAAGGGTTTGTCATGTGAGAGATTGTATTTCACCGTCTTGGTGTATATATGAGGTCCAACATGTTTCGCCTGTTCGGGCTTCCTCAGGGACAAATATATAAAAATACAATAATCTACAAAAGTGAGAAAACAAAAATTATATGGATGTCAAAAAGTACAAAATAAACAAAACCATCTGTGCTGGAGATGATGCTGTCATTACCACAAAAGCTTGGCATGCCTACATAAATGTCACACATGCTATGAAATATTATCATAGAACGAAATTAAGGTATAAATACAAATTACACAAGAGAAGAAGAAGTATCAAAGAAAGAAAATTGTAATGTCAATCAAAGGTGCATTTGAGTATGTCATGCTACGTTACCATTCCCGACATGCACATATAGGTAGAATTTTAAAGCAAGTTCTACATTTTTGGACTGAAGGACAACAGACTGATGGGGCGTACACACGGTCGGTTTGGACTGATGAAACTGAACTTCAGTCTGTTTTCCTCAGTTTGGACTGATCGTGTGTATGCAGCCTAAGAGTACCTGTCTGAGGAACAGATTAAGATCCGTTATTTTACAGACCAGGGAGAAGGACAGACCTCTTTGCAGAAGCTTAATATGTCTGTCACTTAATTGGAATCCAAATTAATCTATAACCTTTAACCACTTAAGACCCAGACCAAAATGCAGGTAAAGGACCAGGCCCCTTTCGGCACTGCATCGTTTTAACTGACAATTGCGCGGTCGTGCAACGTGGCTTCCAAACAAACTTGGCGTCCTTTTTTTCCCACAAATAGAGCTTTCTTTTGGTGGTATTTTATCACCTCTGTGTTTTTTATTTTTTGCGCTATAAACAAAAATAGAGCGACAATTTTGAAAAAAAAATGCAATATTTTTTACTTTTTGCTATAATAAATACCCCCCCCCCCCCAAAAAAAAAAATATATATTATATATATATATATATATATATATATATATATATATATATATATAAAAAAAATTCCCCTCAGTTTAGGACTTATTCTTCTACCTATTTTTGGTAAAAAAAAAAACACAATAAGTGTTCATCAATTGGTTTGTGCAAAATTTATAGCGTTTACAAAATAGGGAATAGTTTTATTGCATTTTTATTTTTTATTTTTTTTTACTACTAATGGCGGTGAACAGCGATATTTTTTGTGACTGCGACATTATGGTGGACCCAATTTTGACACATTTTTGGGACCATATGCATTGTTTACTGTGAAAATGACAATTGCAGTTTGGGAGTTAACCACTAGGGGGTGCTGAAAGGGTTAAGTGTGACCTCATATGTGTCTCTAACTGTAGGGGGGCAGGGGTTGGATGTGTGATGTCATTGATTGCCTTTCCCTAGATCAGGGAACAGACAATCAATGACAGCGCCACAACGAAGAACAGGGAAGGTGTGTTTACACACACACCTCTTCCCATTCTTCAGCTCCGGGACCGATCGTGGGACTCCGGCGGCAATCCGCGACCCACGGCTGGGCATTTAACAATCACGTACAGGTACGTGATTGTGCCCAGCTGTACCATTCTGCAGACGTATATCGGCTTTAGGCGGTCCTTAAGTGGTTAATAGTGTTGCTCACGAATATTCGCATTGCGAATATTCGCTACGAATATTGCATATTCGAGTATTCGCGAATATCGCGGCGAATATTCGCTATTTCGAATATTCGTATTTTTCAAATTTCGCAATAAATTTCGCATTCGCGAATTTCGCAATAGCAAAATTTCGCAATAGCGAAAATTCGCAATTTTTTTTTTTTTTTCATAAAATATCACGAATATTCGATATTAACGAATATTCGCGACCGCATATGTGAAATTTCGCTTTTTTTTTTTTTAGAAAATATACCGAATATTCGTAAATATCGAATATTCGTGATATTTTATAAACAAAAAAAAAAAAAAAAAAGAAATTGCGAAATTTCGAATTTTTTTTTTTTTTTAAAATATCACGAATATTCGATATTAACGAATATTCGCAAATATTCTTCAAAATATTCGCGAAATATCGCGAAATCGAATATGGCGTATTCCGCTCATCACTAGTGGTTAAATCATAATTACCTATTTTTTATCAATTCATTAGAATCATCCTCGATATTTACCATTTCTTCTGACTTGTTGTTCTTTTGCTGGTTTATTCCTTTGTGTTGTCTCAAACCCTGTCTCCTCCTCCTCCTTTTCCATGACCCGACAACGTTTCTACATCCTTCCTCTTTGTTGTCTCAATCTCCCAAGTTCCCTCTGGTTCTGAAAAACGAACCACTTCTTGTGATGTGTCTTTCTCCAGATAGAGTGTATTGTCTATACTATCTTGTTCTCAATCTACTCCTCCATTTGGTGGTTTATCGATTCCTTTTGAGTTCTCTCGGCTTCTTTTTAAGGGGATCAGTGTATTTACCAAATGCTACACTATCTTTGAACTGTTCTATGGGCCAGATTCAGGAACACTTGCGCTGGAGTATTTCGATATGCGCCGCGTAACTGTGATGATGCGCCGTCGTTTCTATGTGCCCGTACCCACCAAACTAGATGCGCCCAATAACGGGTCATTTGCGACAAACGGCGGAACGTTCTGACGCCAGTTCAGAGGTATCGTCAGCGCTTAATTTCGCTGTGCGCATCAGTCGCGCCCATTGATTTCCCCTGCAAATATGCAAATGAGGGATTTTTCACAATTCACGAACGGATTAGCACCATACGCCGGCTACATGCGCCGCAGGTATCTCGTCCGTCCGGCGCAAAGTTATTTCTACAAAAGGCTGCTTTGGGCCAGATTCAGGAACAGTTAGGCTGGCGGATCCAGTGATCCGCCAGCCTAACTGACTTTGAGCCGGCGTTTCTGTTTTCTGTAACCAGAAAACAAGAAACGCCGGGTTGAAGCTCCGATGCGAGCAGCGTAACTGAGTTTCGCCATCGCATCGTTACTTCAACTTAAAAATGGCGCCGGGGGCGTTCCCACCGATTTCCGCTCAAAAAATATGTTAATGAGCGAAAATCGGCAATTCACGATCGCATTCCGGCGCGACGCAGTGACGTTACGACGTTTCCGGACGGGATACGCGGCGCATAGTTATACCTACATGGGGTTGGAATATCCTATGTTAGGTATAGGCGTCGTCATCGCGTCGGAAAAAAATAAAAAAACGTCGCTTGCGTAAAACGGTCATGAATGGGAATGTGACGTCATTGACGTTCATTCACAGATTTTGGAGCATGCGCACGGGGATGTTTTGACACTCGACGCATGCGCAGTACGTTGGCGGCGGGATCGCGCTTAGTTAGCATACTACACGCCCCGTACCGGCCCAATTTGAATTCCGCCGGCTCATTTGCGATGCGCTGCCGCAACTTTAGGAGCAAGTGCTTCGTGAATGACAGCACTTGCTCCTAAAATTTCTGCAGCGCAACGCAAATGAGAAGCGTTACTCCAGAGCAAAGATGCTCTGGACTACCTGAATCTGGCCCTTTATCTTTACTCCAGATGGCCACAGGTCAGCAGGAGAGCAGCTACAGCAGCGTTACCGACGATAGGAGCTAGCTGAGCACCCCCACTTGCAAGGACAACACCTCTGTGTGCCAACATGCCAGGGGCAGTCGTGGTCCTAGCACTAGTACTGGGTCCCCCGGCACGAAGGAGGCGGGCACGTGAGAGGATATACCGCACACGTATGAGCCTCTTTGGCATGGGGGATGAGGAGGTGTATCGCCTCTTCAGATTCAGCCCTGATGCAATACTTGAACTAACCACAACCCTGCAGGATGACATCACCAGCAAGACACACCGCTCACAAGCAGTGCAGCCACTGGTGAAGGTCCTGGCAACACTCTATTTCCTTGCAAGTGGATCATTCCAGCGTACAAGTGGAGTGGTGGCTGGGATGTCACAGTTCTCCATGAGCAGATGTGTGCACCAGGTTGTCCCTGCAATCCTCAGACGCATGTCCAACCAGTTCATCAGACCCACCACTAAGGAGCTGTGGCAGAAGGCAATGACAGATTTCTACAGCATTGCCAGATTCCCACGCACCATCGGGGCCATTGATTGCACACATGTGGCCCTACAGCCCCCCAGTGCCACAGAGCACATATACCGCAATCGGAAGCATTGGCATTCCATCAACGAACAGGTGATAGCCGATGGCCAGCGCCTCATATGGCACGTCCGTGCCAAACACCCCGGATCCAGCCATGACAGCTTCATATACCGTCAGAGTCCCATCCCAGCAGAATTCGAGCAGAACATGTATGGGGACAGCTGGCTGGTTGGTGAGTGACATGGGTGGCAGGCATGACTATCCCCCCGTGATGCACAACAGAACTCGCACATGCATGACTAACATCCTCCTGTATTTTCCCTTACAGGTGACTCTGCATATGCACTGGGACCCCCATCTAATGACTCCTTTCCGGAACCCCCAAACCAGAGGAGAGAGAAAATACAATGAAGCACACATCAAAACCCGTGCAGTGGTGGAGCAAACATTTGGGCTCCTGAAGTCCCGTTTCCGCTGTCTGGATAAGTCCGGGGGGACCCTATTGTATTCCCCTACCTTTGTGTGTCAGATCATCGGTGCATGTTGTATTCTGCACAACTTTGCTATGAGAAAAGGCCTGCAGATTGACATACGTGATGACCTGACCCCCGACCCACACAGTCCCCACCTGCCAGAGGACACCCAGTCTGCTGATGGAAGAGCAGTCAGGAGGGTCCTCGCCGTAGGCATCTTTGGATACTAAACCAAAACATTAATCACACAGACAGTGCACGCGTGTACACCACTGATGTCCCTAGATCACACACACCACATGCACATCGCATTGGATTAGCCCAAGTCCAGCATGTAGGAGTTGGGAGCAGCAACGCCAGCGTCAAGGCCCCAATGATGTCACTGTCCATTCACACACCTTTCACACGTCATTCATACAGCCGTGGGGTTAACTTCACCACCACGGCCGAGGGTGACACCCCTTACTGTCAGGAGTGCCACCCCCCACCCCCTCACATTCACACACCATTCACACTGTCCCCTGCACTCCTGACCGTGTGTGCAGTACAAAATAAACAAAAATATCTCATAACCTGAGAACAAAAATAAAAAAAAAACTCATATCCTGAGTATAAACAAAAATATTCAAAAATAAACAAAAACTCATGTCCTGAGTATAAACAAAAATATATAACAACCAAAAAATCAAAAAACCCTCATCTGGGATGACGGGGGCTCCTCCTTGGGGGCACTCTCGGGCTCCTCAGCTGCCTGGAGGGAGTGGGTGGTGGTGGGGGTGGGGGGGCATCAGGAGGAGTCTGATCCCGGGTGGGCCACTCCTGGGAGCTGTTGGCTGCATGCCCTCCAATGCCACAGCAATACGGCTCAGATACAGGTTTGTCTGGGCCTGCATCCTTAGCTGGCGGGTGATCTGATGCCGCTGGTCACGTTGCCGCTGCCTCCCCTCTTCCCGGATGGCAGCTGTGTTGTCTCGAACAGCTGCTGTCAGGTGCCGGATATCAGCCTGCACCTCCCCCAGGCTGGTCACAACGCCCTGCACACGACTGGGCAGCTGTGACAGAGAGCCCAGGCTGTCTGCGACCCTGTCTAAGTGGCCAGCCATCTCCCCCATTTGCTGGGTCTGTTTGGCGTGGTCCAACACTACCTGGTCCTGGACCAGATCAGACACCCCCCTGGTCTTCCGGGTCGCCTTCCTGGGGGCAGAAGAAGGTTGTCCCCGTGGGGATGGAGTCGCCCTTGAGGGGCTACCTAGGATGGGGGAGGGGATCACAGAGGGCCCTGCAGAGGAGGAGGACTCCTCCAACATTAAAATAAACTCCTGTTCAGGGACAGGCTCCTCCACAACCACCTCTGCTGAAGTGGTGTGGGTACTCTCCTCCTCCACCTCGGTGTCTCCAGCACCCAGGGCCTCGTCATCAGCATCCCGTTGGGAGGTTGGGGTGGACTGGCCGTAAGCGATGATGGCCCAGCTCCGTCATCTGTGGATGACACAAAGCAGACACATGTTGGTGGTCCCACACACTTGGCACATGTACCCCCCCCCCACATGCAACACACCAAAAAGGGGGTAAAAATCACTTACCTGTCCTGGAGCCTTCCTCTACGGAGTCATAGCCAGGGACCCCCTCCAACTGCTCCCTGTCCAGGCAGCGGGCGACCACCTCCTCCTCCGCGGTCAGGGTGACAGGACATGGGGGACCACCACCTGTGCCCCTCTCATGGCTCCTAATGGTGGCCACCTTGCGCCGCAGGTCGTTTATTTATTTTTTAATATCGCCTGCATTCCGGGTGGAGTACCCCAGCACATTGACCCTGGCAGCTATGGTGTCCAGGATGCCCTGCTTCCTCTCCCGGCTGGTCTTCCTGCTTTTTTTCCCGTGGAGGAAATCATTAAACGTCTCCATAGCCGAGATTATCACAGAGACCTCATGGGCATTAAAGTTGAGGTTCCTCCTCTCTTTGGGGGTAGCGGGAGCAGCCATTACAGTGCAAAAGTATCTTCCCTGGGGTGGGGGGAAACGGATATACTTTTGCGCCGGAATGGCGTTTCCGCCAGCGCTTTTAAGCGCCCAGCGGAACGCATTGCGCTGACGTTTCCCAGGAAGTGGTGCCGACGGAAGTTGTGAGCATGCGCACAAGGGGGGCGAGTGGAGCCGCACTCACTGCGCATGCTCCGTGGATGATGCGCTGAACGTAAGCCTCTGCGCTGGGCTCCGCCCATCATTTACATATGATCACACCCACTTTCACTTGCGTCGGGTTACGCCAGCGCATTATCGTTACTCTGGCGCAAGTTTACGCGCAACTGCTATGTGAATTACAGGACTTGCGCTGAAAGGGTCTTCAGAGTAACGTAAATGAGAAGCGTTACTCCAGAGGAAAGATACTCTCATCTACCTGAATCTGGCCCTATGGGCCAGATTCAGGTAGTCCAGAGCATCTTTGCTCTGGAGTAACGCTTCTCATTTGCGTTGCGCTGCAGAAATTTTAGGAGCAAGTGCTGTCATTCACGAAGCACTTGCTCCTAAAGTTGCGGCAGCGCATCGCAAATGAGCCGGCGGAATTCAAATTGGGCGGGTACGGGGCGTGTAGTATGCTAACTACGCGCGATCCCGCCGCCAACGTACTGCGCATGCGTCGAGTGTCAAAACATCCCCGTGCGCATGCTCCAAAATCTGTGAATGAACGTCAATGACGTCACATTCCCATTCATGACCGTTTTACGCAAGCGACGTTTTTTTTTTTTTTCCCGACGCGATGACGACGCCTATACCTAACATAGGATACTCCAACCCCATGTAGGTATATCTATGCGCCGCGTATCCCGTCCGGAAATGTCGTATCGTCATAGCGTCGCGCCGGAATTCGATCGTGAATTGCCGATTTCCGCTCATTAACATATTTTTTGTGCGTAAATCGGCGGGAACGCCCCCGGCGCCATTTTTAAGTTGAAGTAACGATGCGATGGCGAAACTCAGTTACGCTGCTCGCATCGGAACTTCAACCCGGCGTTTCTTGTTTTCTGGTTACAGAAAACAGAAACGCCGGCTCAAAGTCACAGTTAGGCTGGCGGATCACTCGATCCGCCAGCCTAACTGTTCGTGAATCTGGCCCTATGTGTTTTGCACTCACACATATTTTGGCCTGAAAGTCCACCAATTGAAATTTTCCTCCTCTATAATAAGTTGCGTAAACTCCAATCGGTGATTAACCACTTAAGGACCGCCGCATGTACATTTACGTCGGCAGAATGGCACCGACAGGCACATCAACGTATATATACGTTGGTGCCCTGGAGGGGTTCGGGGGTCCCATCGGACCCCCCCCCGTACATGCGGCGGTCCGCACAGCTGTAGGAGCGATCCGACAAGAGGGGGCGGCTACTCGTTTTTGTCCACCCCCTCCGGATCGCTCCCAGCCAATGCGTGTGCGCGCCCGCCCTGTCACTTCCTCCTCCTGTGTAAACACAGGAAGGAGGAAGCGATGTGATCTCTCCCTCTGCGGTTTTTTCAACCACCGCTGAGGAGAGATCACAACACAGTAAGTCCTGCACTAACACTACACTGCACTAACACTACACATAGTCACATTTAACCCCCCCGATTGCCCCCCTCCCCCCTGTCACAGTGTCACTGAATGCAGTAATCATACATGTATGATTACTGTATTTAGTGTCAGTGTGACAGGCAGTGTGACAGTCAGTTAGTGTTAGGTCCTGGGTAGCCCCCGTACCCCCCCCCTAATAAAGTTTTAACCCCTTGATCACCGCCCTAGTTAACCCTTTCACTCCCTATTGCCAGCATCACTAAGCGATCATTTTTCTGATCGCTGTATTAGTGTCACTGTTCCCGCTAGGTAGCTAATTTTTTTTTATTGCGATTTTTTTTTACTAACGACATGTGGCTAAATAAATTTTGGCCTAAATGTTTGACTAAAATTTAGTTTATTGATTTTTCTTATAACAAAAAGTAAAAAAATATTGATTTTTTTTCAAAAATGTCGCTCTATTTTTGTATATAGCGCAAAAAAAAAAAAATCGCAGAGGCGATCAAATACCACCAAAAGAAAGCTCTATTTGTGGGAAGAAAAGGAATTGTCTGTTAAAGCGACGCAGTGCCGAATCGCAAAAACCCCTTGGGTCATTTGGCAGCATATTGGTCCGGGTCTTAAGTGGTTAATGCACTTTACACTTTTCTTAAAAAAAACTACCATTGCAGAGATACTCATCAGGTACCACTTTATCATGTAAATCACACGTAATCATGCCATCTTTAATGAAGGATTCTAATGAGGAAATATCAACACGAGTGCACCAAGAAGGCCCGTAATAAATCAACCTTGACTAGAGTTGAGCGAACACCTGGATGTTTGGGTTCGGCCGAACTTTGGAAAAAAGTCTGGGTTCGGGACCCGAACTTGACCCGAACCCGAACCCCATTGAAGTCAATGGGGACCCGAATTTTTGACTACTAAAATGTCTCTAAAAAACTAAGGGAAAGGGCTAGAGGGCTGAAAATGGCAGCAAAATGTTGTTAAGAGCATGGCAAGTACTCTGCAGTCAGATGTGGATAGAGAAATAACTTAAAATAACATAAAATGCATTAAAAAAAATCTTGACAAGCAGGAACCTTCCCCAATGATGGGACACTATTCCTCCCACTGATACCAATGATGGGCCACTATTCCTCCCAAGGATACCAATGATGGGGCACTATTTCTCCCACTGACACAAATGATGGGACACTATTCTTCCCAATGAAACCAATGATATAACACTATTTCTCCCACTGATACCAATGATGCGACACTATTTCTCCCACTGACACAAATGATAGGACACTATTCCTCCCAATGATACCAATTATGGGGCACTATTTCTCCCACTGACACAAATGATGGGACACTATTCCTGCCAATGATGGGACACTATTTCTCCCACTGATACCAATGATGCAGCACTATTTCTCCCACTGACACTAATGATGGGACACTATTCCTGCCAATGATACCAATGATGGGACACTATTCCTCCCACTGATACCAATGATGGGGCACTATTTCTCACACTGACACTAATGATGGGACACTATTCCTGCCAATAATACCAATGATGGGACACTATTCCTCCTACTGATACCAATGATACAGCACTATTTCTTCCACTGACACTAATGATGGGACAATATTCCTGCCAATGATACCAATGATGGGAGACTATTCCTCCCACTGATACCAATGATGGGGCACTATTTCTCCCACTGACACTAATGATGGGACACTATTCCTGCCAATGATACCAATGATGGGACACTATTCCTCCCACTGATACCAATGATGCGGCACTATTTCTCCCACTGGCACTAATGATGGGACACTATTCCTCCCAATGATACCAATGATGGGAGACTATTCCTCCCACTGATACCAATGATGCGGCACCATTTCTCCCACTGACACAAATGATGGGACACAATTCCTTCCAATGATACCAATGATGGAGCACTATTTCTCCCACTGACACAAATGATGAGACACTATTCCTGCCAATGATAACAATGACGGGACACTATTCCTCCCACTGATACCAATGATGCGGCACTATTTCTCCCACTGACACTCTAATGATAGGACACTATTCCTGCCAATGATACCAATGATGGGGCACTATTTCTTCCACTGACACAAATGATGGGACACTATTCCTGCCAATGATACCAATGATGGAACACTATTCCTCCCACTGATACCAATGGTGAGGCACTATTTCTCCCACTGACACTAATGATGGTACACTATTCCTGCCAATGATACCAATGATGGAACACTATTACTCCAACTGATACCAATGATGGGGCACTATTTCTCCCACTGACACAAATGATGGGACACTATTCCTGCCAATGATACCAATGATGTGACACTATTCTGGTGCAATTAGATTTGTGAAGTAGGACTGACTCCTAACTAATTCTCTCCCTATAAGCACAATCAGGAACCTTTCCCTACAGTAGCTAATGCAGAGTATGTTACAGGAACATATGCAGTGCTGGTGCAATATGCAGAGTATCTGACAGGAACATATGCAGTGCTGGTGTAATATGCAGAGTATCTCACAGGAAAATATGCATTGCTGGTGCAATATGCAGTGTATCTGACAGGAACATATGCAGTGCTGCTGCATTTAGATTTGTGAAGAAGGACTGACTCCTATCTAATTCTCTCCCTATAAGCACAATCAGGAACCTTTCTCTAATGTAGCTAATGCTATGTAGTTACATAGTTACATAGTTACATAGTTAGTCAGGTTGAAAAAAGACACAAGTCCATCCAGTTCAACCATAAAAAAAATAAAAAATAAAACAAAGTAAAACACAGTACATCCTCCCATACACCCAACTCCATACCCACAGTTGATCCAGAGGAAGGCAAAAAACCCCAGCAGAGCGATGATCCAATTTGCTACCGGAGGGGAAAAAATTCCTTCCTGATCCCCCGAAAGGCAATCGGATTTACCCCGGATCAACTTTACCTACAAAACTTAGTACTCCGTTATATTATGTGCATTTAGGAAAGAATCCAGGCCTCTCTTAAAGCAATCTACTGAGCTGGCCAGAACCACCTCTGGAGGGAGTCTGTTCCACATTTTCACAGCTCTTACTGTGAAGAAACCTTTCCGTATTTGGAGGTGAAATCTCTTTTCCTCCAGACGTAAAGAGTGCCCCCTTGTCCTCAGTGTTGACCTTAAAGTGAATAACTCAACACCAAGTTCACTATATGGACCTCTTATGTATTTGTACATGTTGATCATATCCCCCCTTATTCTCCTCTTCTCAAGAGTGAATAAATTCAGTTCCTCTAATCTTTCCTCATAGCTAAGCTCCTCCATGCCTCTTATCAGTTTGGTTGCCCTTCTCTGCACTTTCTCCAGTTCTCCGATATCCTTTTTGAGAACTGGTGCCCAAAACTGGACTGCATATTCCAGATGAGGTCTTACTAATGATTTGTACAGGGGCAAAATGATATCTCTATCTCTGGAGTCCATACCTCTCTTAATACAAGAAAGGACTTTGCTCACTTTGGAAACCGCAGCTTGGCATTGCATGCCATTATTGAGCTTATGATCAACTAAAACCCCCAGATCCTTCTCCACTACAGATCCCCCCAGTTGAACTCCCCCTAGCATGTATGGTGCATGCATATTCTTAGCCCCCAAGTGCATAACTTTACATTTATCAACATTAAACCTCATCTGCCACATAGTCGCCCAATTAGACAGAGCATTGAGGTCGGCTTGTAAATTGGAGACATCCTGCAAGGACATTATTCCACTGCATAGCTTGGTGTCATCTGCAAAAACAGAAATGTTACTTTTGATCTCAGACCCAATATCATTTATAAATATATTGAAAAGTAAGGGACCCAACACTGAACCTTGGGGTACACCGCTGATAACCTTGGACCATTCAGAGTAAGAATCATTAACCACAACTCTCTGAATTCTGTCTTTCAGCCAGTTTTCTATCCATTTACAAACTGATATATCTAATCCTGTAGACCTTACCTTACACATGAGCCGTGTGTGGGGAACTGTATCGAACGCTTTTGCAAAATCCAAGTATACCACGTCCACTGCTACGCCTCTGTCCAGGGTTTTACTTACCTCTTCATAAAAAGAAATCAGGTAATCAGGTTTGTCTGACAACTTCTGTCTTTCATGAATCCATGCTGTCTGCTGCTTAAATAGTTTGTTTCCAGCAAGAACTCATCCACGTGGTCTTTTATTAAACGTTCCAGTATCTTCCCAACTATAGAAGTTAAACTAACAGGTCTATAGTTACTAGGTAAAGACTTTGTTCCCTTTTTAAATATGGGCACCACATTGGCTTTATGCCAATCCAGTGGTACTATTCCTGTCATTAATGAGTCCCTAAATATTAGATACAGTGGCTTTGAAATTTCAGAGCTCAATTCTTTTAGGATCCGTGGGTGGATGCCATCTGGTCCAGGTGCTTTATCCACCTTTATTCTGTCTAAATATTTCTGGACCATATCACTTTTAAACCATTGTGGATTTGGGGCTGTGTCACTCCCACCCCCTATATCGACATGAGCTCCCCCATTCTCCATTGTATACACAGAGCTGAAGAAAGCATTTAATAAATTTGCCTTCTCTATGTCCTCAGTCACCCACTCTAGATTATTTTGTAAAGCGCCTACATGCTCAGACTTGACCTTTTTACTATTAATATATTTAAAGAATTTTTTGGGGTTTGTCCTACTATCTTTTGCAATCTGTCGTTCATTTTGAATTTTTGCATCCTTGATTTCCTTTTTACATATTCTATTATATTCTTTGTAACATTTAAACGACACTAGTGTTCCTTCATTTTTATATTTTTTAAAAGCTATTTTCTTATTGTTTATAGCTTTTTTAACTTTGACCGTGAGCCACATAGGTTTTATCTTTAGCCTTTTAAACTTATTGCCCATGGGAATATACTTTGCAGTGAGGTTCCAAAGAGTCTTTTTGAAGAATTCCCATTTCTGTTCTGTGTTCATCGGTGCCAATATTCCCTCCCAGTCCAAGCCCTGGAGAGCAGTCCTCATGCTTTGAAAATTTGCTCTCTTGAAATTAAGGGTTTTTATCTTTCCTGTATGTATTTCTTGCTTATAGTTTACATTAAACGAAATCATGTTATGATCACTGCTACCCAGGTGTTCCTTTATCTGAACATTAGTAATGAGCTCTGCATGGTTTGAGATTACCAGGTCCAACAGAGCATCATTCCTAGTTGGGGCCTCAATAAACTGGACCATAAAATTGTCCTTTAACTGTCCCAGAAATTCCATTATTCCAGTCAATTTCTGGGTAGTTAAAATCCCCCATTATTATCACCGTTCCTGCCCTTGCAGCCCTTTCCATCTGTGCAAGGAGCCGAGTCTCCACCTCCTCATTAACATTGGGTGGTCTATAACAAACTCCAATGATTAGCTTTGAACTACGCACATCTGTATGCGGTTCCACCCATAATGCTTCAACTTCATCACACTCTCCATCAACCAGGTCCTCTTTCACGCTTGCTTTGAGGTCACTTCTCACATAGAGACAGACCCCTCCACCTTTCCTTTTTACCCTGTTTTTCCGAAAGAGAGCATAGCCAGGAATATTAATAGCCCAGTCATGTGAGGATTGAAGCCAAGTTTCAGCAATACCAATTACATCATAGCTCTCCTCATGCACCAGAGCTTCCAACTCACCTGTTTTGCTTGGAAGGCTTCTGGCATTGGTGAACAAACACTTAAATGTATTGTTACATTTTTCGCTGGCGTTTTTCATATGATTCATATAATTTTTAGTAGTGCAAATGTAGATCGATCGCTGAGTATTTTAATTCGATTTCTGAAGCAGGACAATCCTATCTAAATCTGTCCCTGAGAGCAGCGGCAGCCTTTCCCTACCCTAGCTAAAGCAGAGTGACGAGCTGTGCTGTGTGCCTCTAGCTTATATAGAGGCTGGGTCACATGCTCTACTGGCCAATCACAGCCATGCCATTAGTAGGCATGGCTGTGATGGCTTCTAAGTCACACAAGTAAAAGAAATGCTGATTGGCTATGTAACAGCGCGCTGCAGGGCAGCCAAACACCAAACCTGAACTTTCAGAAAATTGTTCGGGTTCGCTTAACCCTAACCTTTTTTTTTTTAAAGGTGTTTATTTAACTTTTTTTTTTAATAAGAGAGCAAACAAATAAAAGGCGGCAAAGCAGCCAAAATGACATAGTATTACATATGCATATATATAACAACAAGGCCAGACCAACAGTAGACCAGCCAAACAGAAGAAAACCCCCAAGACATTCACTCACACAGCCACTCCACAGCACACAACCACACACATGCAAACTTACACACAGCGACAGCGACCGCAAGACACAATATGGCAAAATACCAAAAGGCATATATAGTGTAATGAGGAACCAAGTGTATCCTAATCATAGAAAATTAATTGGCGGGTTGGGAGGAGAGAACCCCCCCCCAAAAGTCCCTAGAGACATTCAGCCACGGCTGCCACACCTTATAGAATTTTTTGGGGCATGCCCTACTAACATATACCAGTTTGAACTTAGGAAGGAGACCATGAATGATATTAAAAAAACATTGCTCGAGAGAGGGCCCGCATCCTTCCAGTGAAGCAGTATGGTTTTTCTTGCATAGTATAGCAAAATACGTAACAAAGTCCGGGGGTAAGAACGGTGGACGTAGTCATTCAGCACCCCCAATAGTCCAACTTCCGGAGTATGAGGCACCTGTAGATGTAGTTCATCAGTGAAAAAGGCAAATACATCCTTCCAGAAAGTGGAGAGCCCTGGGCACGTCCAAAACATATGGAACCAATCTGCAGCCACCACCCCACATCTACAACAGGCAATATTCCGCCCCAAACCCATCCTAGTCAATCTAGCAGGAGTGTAGTGAAGATGGTGTATAAATTTAAATTGAACCAAAACATCCGCAGTACTGATGAGATCATGAAAGCACACTTCCGTGGCTTCTTCCCAATCCTCCTCGGAAAGCTCAGGCATGAGCAACAGCCACTTGGCCCGAGAGGTCCGAAAAGGATCGGTGCCCGTCAATTGGAGGCGGCCATAGAAGGCCGACACCAACCCGGCACTCTCAGCAGAGGACAGCAGACCCTCCACGGGAGCCTCCATGAGCTCAACGTGCAGGGACCCAAACTGCGCCCGTAGGGCATGTCTCAGCAGAAGATATTTGTAGAAGAACTTGTTGTCAAGCCCAAAATTCTCCCGGAGCGTTTCAAACGGCAGTAGCGCATCTTCTACAATGATTTGAGATAGATGCGTTATACCGCAGCGGGTCCACCACATTGAATCCGGGTGACCATAAAATTCTGGGAGGTTGCGGTTCCGCCACAGAGGAGTCCGCGGCGACACGCCGGATGGGACATGCGCCAGCAGTTTCCCACTCTCCTCCCAGGCCAGTAAACTGACCTCGACAGGAGAAAACCTGGAACGTGCAGACCTTTTAAACCTATGCAACTCATCCCTCAAGCAAGTAGGGGGGTCAAACATAGACAGTAGGAGAGCAGTGGCCGGGGTCTGGGGGTCAGAGTGTAGCCAATCATGGACATATGTGAGCTGGGAGGCTAAGAAATAATGTCGCATATTCGGGCAGGCCAGGCCACCCTCAGCCTTGGCCGCCTGGAGGGAAGATCTATTTATACGAGGATGGCCACCGTTCCAGATGAAACCAAAAAGAGCCGAATCCAATTTTGCAAAAAATTGTTTAGTAGGGAAGGTCGGGGAGGCGCGAAAGCAGTAAAGAAGTTTGGGTAGAAAAATCATTTTAAAAATATTAATACGTCCAAGGAGATTGAGGGGGGTAGCGACGCCCACGTACGAAACTTATCCGCCATCTGTTGCAAAATAGGGGTAATATTGAGGTCCTCATACCTAGAGAGGTCGCCATGTATCTGAATGCCCAGATATTTAAAGGACTGTGACAAAAGAATGCGAGACCCCTGTAGGTATTCGAGAGGGATTACCGGGCCGATTGCAAAGGCCTGAGACTTCTCCCAGCCCACCTGGAGCCCTGAGACCGCACCAAACTCCTCGACCACCTGTATGAGGGCATGAAAGGAACGCTCAGTCCCATCGAGATAGATCAGGGCATCGTCCGCGTAGAGAGATATCCTCTCCTCCAGCAGACCTGATCTGATGCCTCCAATCCCAGCCGCCTGCCGCACCGCCAAGGCCAAAGGCTCGATGGCAAGCGCGAACAGGAGCGGAGAGAGAGGGCATCCCTGCCTGGTGCCCCGTTTAAGGGGAAACTGGTGCGAAATATCCCTGTTCGTGCGGACCCTAGCCCTCGGAGTTGCGTACAGCAATTGGACCCATTTAATAAAACCCTGGCCTATCCCCATGCGAGCCATAGTCTCCCAGAGGAAGGGCCAACTAACAGTGTCAAAAGCTTTCAATATATCCAGGGCGAGGACCAAACCACTACATTTCGCGCGTGCTGCTCTGTGGATATGCAAGAATAACCTGCGGATATTATCATATGTACTCCTGCCAGGCATAAAACCAGACTGGTCTGGCGGTACAAGAGATAAAACAACTGTCTGAAGCCTGATGGCCAGTATTTTTGCTAGAATTTTGGAGTCATTATTTAGAAGCGATATGGGACGATAGGAACCGCAAAGCATCTTATCCTTGCCAGGTTTAGGTAGGACCACAATTAGGGCCTCATTCATAGAGTCCGGAAGTTTCCCCATCGCAAGGGAGTCCTGGTAAACCTTAAGTAGTTTAGGGGCCAGTTCCTCTATATGAGTCCGATACCACTCCGATGGGAGTCCGTCCATACCTGGAGTCTTGTTTGGGGGCAGGAGGCGAATGGCCTCGACAACCTCCTTCAGGGTAATAGGCCTGTCTAGCACAGATCTCCGAGAGTCATTTAGGCTAGGAAAGCTGAGAGTTTCAAAGAAACCCAGAAAGTCTGATTCTATCGGATTCACCCCACCCCCATAAAGACTGCTATAGAAATCTGCAAAGGCCCGATTAATGGACAGTGCATCCGTGGCGGAAGAGCCGTCAGGGAGTCGGATAGCAGCTATCGAGGAATCCTGAAATTCCGTGTGGGCCAGATAGGCCAAAAGCCTACCATTCTTCCCGCCATGTTCAAGGATGCGAGCCGACAGGTACAGATGTTGTTTTTTAGTAAGATCTATCATATGCAACTGCAGCGCCCTGTGGGCATCCGTCAGCAGACCCCTGGATTCGGAGGAGGGAGCACCCGAATGACGGGCGCGAGCCTCCTCCAGAGCCCCATGAAGGGCATCCCCAGTTTCCCGTTTAGTGCGTCTGTAAGCCTGAATACGGGAGATATACGACCCCCTGACAACCGCTTTAAAGGCGTCCCATTCCGATCCCAAGGCTGCGGAGCCCCCGTTAGTAGACCAATATACCGCCATGTCAGTGGGGATTGCCTCAGCAATCTCTGGGGTAGAGACCCAAAGAGGACTGAGTCGCCAGGACCGGAACAACGGTCTATGACCCAGCTGCAAGTCCACCTGCAGCATAGAGTGGTCTGATTCAGTTCGGGAGACATACACCATGGACCGTACACAGGGCAGAAAATCCCCCGTGGCCAGAGCATAGTCAAGTCTGGAAAGCACTGCATAGGACCTAGACTGGCAGGAGTACACTCTCTCAGTGGGATGTTTCCATCGCCATAAATCCACATATTTATATGTAGAGCACCACGCGCGAAATAATTTAGACTCTGAATGCAAGGGTTTCAATCTATCTAAGTCAGGTTGCAGAACGGAATTAAAATCCCCAAGAATTAACATAGGAGCAGCAGGCAAAGCAGCAAAATGAACACTAAGTTGAGCAAACACCGTGGCCGTGACTGGAGGAGGAAGATACACAGAGGTAAGGATAAGAGGGGTCCCATGAACCGTGGCATGGAGAATAACAAACTGGCCTTTGGGATCAAGAATAACTTGATGGCACAGAAAGGGCAATCCCTTGCTAATCAAAATGGCAACCCCCGGGAGTAGTTTGAGTAAGTGGATTGATAATGACTGGCTACCCAGTGTTTCTTGAGAGCCATCACCTTGGACCCCATGAGATGAGTTTCCTGAAGGCACAGGATATGGGGTTTGACATGTTTCAGGGCCTCAAAAACGGACGCCCTCTTGAATTTGGAGTTCATCCCACGGACATTCCAGGAGCAGATCACCACCCTAGCCATGGGAACAACGGGATTGTATGGACAGGAGGGGAGGAAACATGTAGGAGGGTTTGAGGAGGGACCCCTCCCCCAGTCACAGCAACAGGAGAAACCAACGGCCGCAGCGCTAAACATACAAACCACCACTCACACTTCAGACATACCAACACACATACAACTATATACAGTAGAACATTCAAAGCCAATAAGGCCATCAACACCCCTGCCCGACTCCAAAAAGGCGGAGAGGGCCTAAACCCAAAACTTGGTACCCGCATCGGGCGCATGGCCTGCGTTGGTAAAGAAAAGACTAAGAGAAAAGCAACAAAAAAAAAGGAAAAACAAAATTGGAATATATAGTCAAAGTTCAGCTATAGTGTTCCACAAGCAGCAGCAAACAAAAAATAAAATAAAAAAAAATGTCTATATACTGAAATCCTCAACTGGAGAGGGAAAACCACTTCAGGGCAGCTCAGCCCCAGTCAGGGACCGGGGAAAAAAAACAAGGTACTCTCCCCATGAGAGTAAAGTGCAAACGTCCGCCGTCAGCCATCAAAAAATCAAAACAGGGAATGTCAAAGATGAATTAAACCATAGAGGAATAGGCGGAAAAGTGCAGGGACAGCGGATCAACAACGATACCTTCCAATTTGCGTCGGCCAGCTTCATGCAGGAGATCTAGGAGGACGCGGCAACGATTCCCACCAGGACGTGACATCTTGCGGGGACTGAAAGAAGTGGACTTTCCCCTGGTAGGCAACCCGGAGGGTGGCAGGAAACAGCATGGAGTAACGGACATCTTGTTCCCGCAGCTTCTGCTTAATTCGTTGGTAGCCAGCCCTGCGATTTCGGACCGACACAGAGTAATCCGGAAAGAGGGACACCGCGGCGTTATTAATTCGCAGGCTGCCCTTCCTCCTGGCAGCTCCCAAAATGGAATCGCGATCCCTATAATTCAGAAGGCGGATCACCATCGTACGAGGAGGGTGGCCTTCAGGCAGGGGGCGCCCAGGGACTCGGTGTGCCCTCTCAATAACAAAGCAAGAGGAGAGCTGGTCACGGCCAAATTCCTGTTCCAGCCAGGTCTCCAAAAAAGCAACCGGGTCATTGCCCTCCACCCTCTCAGGCAGCCCAACCAGACGCAGGTTATTTCGGCGTAGGCGATTTTCAAGGTCATCGACCTTGACCTCTAGCGTGTCAATTCGTCCCCCATAGGACTTAAGTTTAGGCAGGATAGGGGTAACAGTGTCCTCCAAATCGCTAACCCGTTGCTCTGCTTCAGTGACCCGGCCACGCAACTTGTGCACATCCTGCCGCATAATGTTCAGGTCTAGTTTCAGGCCATCCACCTTACCCACAAGATCAACATGGTTTACCTTGATCGTGGCCAGGACCTCTGCCAGAGTGGGTTCCTTAGTGGTGGATACGTCTGCCAATGCAGGGGCCGCATGGTCAGGGACATCCACCGCTTCCTGGTGCACCGGGGAGGGTGGTGGGGACCCGTCCTGGCTATCCCCGAAGAGATCCGGCGTAGAAGCAGGAGAGGCACTCAGCCCGGGAACGGTGTTGCAGCGGCCATCTTGGCAGGAGCGCGTGGTAACGCTCATCTTCGGCGGCGGCTGTTTCTTTGCCCGCCGCTTTCCCATCCACCAGAATGTCCCCCAGGAATGCAGGAAACACTCCCCAAGGCAGTCGGGCACAAACGAAGCTAGCTGTCAGCGCTGGGCGAGCAGGATGGAGCAGGATTGCCTGGGGAGAGTACGGAGCTGCTCAGGAACACGTCCGATCACATCCCACGCTCGGCCACGCCCCCCGCTTAACCCTAACCTTGACCAATTATCTCCTGACATCCTGAGACCATATGGTGTGGTGTGACTGCAATATATGACGTGACTCTCTCTAAATATGTCTGCCAAGCCCAGGAAATAAGTATTGAGGTATATACTTACTGTAAATTGTGCCAATTCTGGACTCTTAGAACAGCAGTGAGAGTTTCTATTTTTCTTATATTGTTTATTGCAATTTTTTTTTAAATTGATGTATTCGTATTTAATTTACAAATTAAACTGCTTGGAGGTCACTTAGTAAAGGTTAATTTCAGTGGGCTCTCTTTAATCCCTGATGGTTTTTGTTATGTGGAATTATTGATTACAAAATCCACACTGCTACTACTGTATATAGTGTACAAAAACAAAAAATCGCGCTAAAATACTGCAAATAAAACTGTGTATGATGGATAATGAACAATGAGTTTAATCCATATACATGTGAGAAATAAATGCACAAAATGAAGTGCAATTTAAAAGTTCAATTAATCAATGAACAGTTCATAGTGAAGATCTCCCAGGAGTGGACATTGATGACAAACTTTTTGAGAAAAAAGTGTTGAAAGGAAACACCTCCACCATAGGAATGAATGGCCTCTTACCAGATGCACATTACAGAAAAGCCTTATGATATAACACAGCAGTCAGCGGGAACACCTCCAACCTCCAGATCACCTATATGGAAACCCTCATTGGTGTCATCGGTATGCGTCGGGATGTATGTAAGAACAAAAAGGCTTGCATAGTGTAAAATCGTCAGGTTTAATAAAAGAAGAAAAACTGGTATGCACTTACAAGAAATAGTTCAATGATAGGCATCCAATACAAGTTGAGCCGGCCGGCTAGCACACTCCGCCCGTGTCTTCCGGGTAGAGAGAGAATTTGCGCGATGACGTCAGCACGTCGCCTCCCTACGTTTCGTCGCTACAAGGACATGTTCACGGGATACAGGCGGCGTGCTGAATCACCGCTTATGTATGCACAGCGTGACGCGCGGCCTCGACGTCAAACACGTCAGGTCGCCCGCCCGCCATCTTAGATACTGGAAGAAGACACCCCGTGGCTGCCATCATTGGTAACAGAAAAGGAATCTTCTCACCAGGGCAGACGCTATTTGTTATATATAACATCATGCCAATAAAATCGCTAAAATAAACCTCCAAGCTGACACCAGTTATTGCCATTCTGGAAGGGAAAAGAAACGTACAAGGTCGCTCCCTTAATGATGGCAAGCACAGCGCGCCTCTTCCGGACATGGTTAAAGCTCACATCCGTTGTGCTTAACCCCCACGTCCAACCATGGCGAGTAAGCTACAAAAAATCAACATGTCATCCATATCTATTGCTAGACATACATAAACATATATTTATAGTTTGCACAGAAATGATTAACATATATAAGTCAATATCCAATATATAGTATGTGACGTGCAGCCTCGATACTAATCACACAGGACCATACGCCCGCCATCTTAGATAGTGGAAAGGGTGGATGACTGTAGTAATAAATGCAGTAAATTCCCTTACAGGTATGACACTAAAAATTGTCATACCACCGGGATTCTGCGCAATAATAATATTAAACTAAAACTGAGGAATTAAAACAGGCAAATACAAAACAGTGCTATCCCATTAAGGGGTCAGTATAGCACATCTTGTCTGAGCAAAGACAGGACTCATATCGAATCTGCTCGCACACCAAGGTACTACAAATGAACATAGAAAACAATGAACCTGTTATCCTTATATAATCCTCTACCTCCTTAACGTATATATTACTGGTTTACACAGAGAATAATATATAAAAAGTAATGCATGGAATGTTAAAACAAATATTTTTGAAGATAATAATAAATAAAAAATAATAAATAAAGAAGACCTCACCTTACTAATATTGTGTTATGAAGGTGCATCAAAAAATATTCAGTGGTTGGGAACCCCTTTCTCAAGAGTTGGCAATGAAACAATTCACGTCCACCTCTATGTTGAGGCCAAATGGGGTATAACATTTTAATTTATGAACCCATGACATTTCTAATTTAGAGATGGTTCTCACAAGATGGCTACCTCTCCAATGAGGATTGAATTTATCAATACCTAAGAAGATAGTATTTTTAGGGTTCTTATTATGAACAAGTAGATAGTGTTTTGACACAGAGGGGCAGATTCACGTAGATCGGCGCATTATCATTCCGGCGTAGCGCACCACTTTTCCGTTAGACTTGCGCAATCTAGCCGCGTAATCCGGCGATTCACGTAGCTTTTACGCAAGAGCTTGCGCAAACGTAAGGTTTTTTCCGGAGGCGTAAGGAGGAGTAATACAAATTGGGAGGGACGTGGGCGTGTTACATTGAAATGAGCCGTGACCCCATGCAAATGAAGGGCCGGCCGACTCGCGCATGCGCGCGTGAAGGAAACCATGTCAGCTCCGTTGTGCGCATGCTCACAACTCGGGAGCGGCGCAATCATTGAAATTGGAAATGGACTAGGGCAATGTTGTGAACTACGCAGACAGCATAAATAGACACACACAAACGCCCTTCCATTGCAAAAGTACATCCCTTTGTGTCCCTTCCCATTGAATCAAGTGCTTTTGCTCTGTTGTTCGTTAGAGTGTGTTTTGTAGTTGTCAGATTAGTGTTCTGTGTGATCTAGTGCTTGTTGGTAGTTTTGTGAAAGTGTATTTTGATAAGTGTTTGAGACTGTTTGTTTGATTGATATATTTCTGAGCGTTTGTTTTCTTGCTTTATTTTTTCATCTGATTTTTTTGTGTGTGTTTCTTGCTGAGTGCTAGTGTGATTTTTGGCTGTTCTTTTTCTCTTTGTGTGTGTTCTTGTCTGATTGGTTGTGCTTGTATTTGTGACAGATTTTTGGTGACTGCTAGTGAGTTTGTTTGGAAGTATGACTGAGAGAAAAAGAAAGCTCAATTTTACTGTGGGGGAAAAAAGAATTCTTGCCCGGGCCATTACCGACTATGGGCGTTTTCTCCACGGCCCGCAGAGTGCCACCACCACCCCGGCCAGGAGGAGGGAGATATTGGATATAATCACGGAGCAGGTGAATTCATCGGGGGAGGGGGAGACACGGACCCGCTCTGGGATAGAAAAGAAAATAAATGACCTCCGGCGTGAGGTGAAAAAAAAACTGGCCGCAATAAATGCCCATGCCAGGGGCACAGGAGGGGGCCCACCATGCCGGGTTAGATTTTCAGAGACGGAGCGTGTGGTGGCCCTGACCTTTCACCGGCATGAAGTGGAGGGCCTGCCAGGCTTTGACACAAGTCCGGTCCCCGCGGTGCCAGGTAAGGTTTTTATTTCTCTCAGGTGTGTAGCATGTGTGGGGGAGGGGGTGAAAGGGAATATGTGGCAAGTGTGTGGATCCTCCAACCTGTGAATGTTTTGTGTCATCCACAGCTGTGCAGGAGGGTGCAGGGCCATCTGGACTGACCGCTCCAACCCCAGGACAGCAGCCTAATGAGGCCCCCCCAACAAGGCCAGAGTCCGCAGAGGAGGAACAAGAGGAGGGGGAGGATCATGCGGAGGACGATCATGAGGAGGAGCAGAATCATGAGGAGGAGGAGTCCATGGAAGGCACTGGCCCTTTGGTTTCTGCGGACTCTTCCCCTCTGGCTGCAAGAAGCCTGCCCTCCCTAAGGGTCAGCCCCCCCCCCTCCTCCCCCAACATGGCTCCCCTCACAAGGGCCTCCCCTTCTCCCCGGCCACAACCATCAGCTGGAGCCAGGAGGTCATCCCCAAGCACCAGGGGGGCGCCCAATCTCATGCCCGCCTGTCTGAGAAGGAACCTGGCCACCCAGACCCGCCTTCTGAGACAGCTCTGCCAGACTATGGGGCGGGTGGATCAGAGCCTGTCCTCCATTAATGATAGCCTGGGTAACCTGGACTCCCACTCCCGGGCCTCCACAACCTGCCTAAATGACCTGCAAACTACAGCAGCAGGCGTTGGGCAGGATGTGAGGGCCCTTACCCAGGCTATCCAGGGCAACACGGCAACACTTGGTGCTGCCCTGGACAGAATAGCCGTGGCCTTGGAGGGCAGGCCGCCAGGTGGGCAGATCTCAGGGGCTGCTCCTCCTTCCCCGGCTTTTCCCCTCCCCCATGCGTCTCCCCTGAGGGTCCGGGGCCGTGGCCGGGGGCGCCCCAGGCGTGGCTCAGGCAGAGGGCAATAATTTTTTTTTCCCCCTTTTGTTTGTTTTGAAAGCTTTTTTATTTTTGTTCTCTGCTTTTTTTTGTTTTTTCTAAGCAATTTTTTTTTTACTATGCATTTTTTGTTTCTATGCATTTTTGTTTGTTTGACTTTTTTGGCATATTTTGGGTTGTGAATGATGTTTGAATGTGGGGGTGACATTCCTGCTGGAAAAGGGGTGTCACCCTCAATTTTGGTGGAGAAGGGTTCCCCAGGACCAGGGAGAAGTGATTCCCAGGTCCGTGTGAATGGTGTATGAATGTACAGTGACATAATTGGAGCCTTGACGTGGCGTTACTGCTCACCAGTCTTGCATGGTGGACTGGTGCCAATCCAATTTGATGAGGATGTGGGGTGTGTGTGCTAGGGACCATAGTGGTGTGCATGCATGCATTCTCATTGTGCCATGATTAATGTGTGTGTTTAACGTGCAAAGATGCCCAATATGAGCTGCCTCCTGACTGCTCTTCCCTCAGAAGACGGGGTATCCTCGGTTAGGGGTTGATTTTCTGGTTGGGGGGTCAGATCATCACGTAGCTCAACCTGCAGGCCCTTCCTCACTGCGAGATTGTGTAGCATGCAACATGCAGCGATGATATGGCACACGAAGTTTGGGGAATACAACAGTGTACCCCCAGACTTATCCAGGCATCGGAAACGTGACTTCAGGAGGCCAAAGGTGCGCTCCACCACTGCACGGGTTTTGATGTGTGCTTCATTGTATCGTTCCTCTCCTGGGGTTTGGGGGTTCCGGATAGGAGTCATGAGATGGGGTCCCAGTGCATATGCAGAGTCACCTGTAAAGGAAAAGACAGGAGAATGTTAGTCATGCATGTGCCACTTCTGTTGTGCATCACGGGAGGGGATAGTCATGCCTGACTCCCATGTCACTCACCAACCAGCCAGGTGTTCCCATACACGTTCTGTTCGAATTCTGTTCGGATGTGGCTTTGATTGTAGATGTAGCTGTCATGGCTGGACCCTGGGTGTTTGGCACGGACGTGCCATATGAGGCCTTGGGCATCAACTATCACCTGTACGTTGATGGAGTGCCAATTCTTCCGATTGCGGTACATGTGCTCGGTCTCATGGGGGGGCTGGAGTGCACATGTGTGCAATCTATGGCCCCGATGGTGCGTGGGAATCTGGCAATTCGGTAGAAATCTGCCATTGCCTTGATTCGAAGCTCCTCAGTGGTGGGTTTGATGATTTGGTTGGCCAAGCGTGTGAGGATTGCAGGGACAACCTGGTGCACACATCTGCTCATGGAGGATTGTGACATCCCAGCCACCACTCCACTTGTACGCTGAAAAGAGCCACTGGCAAGGACATGGAGTGTTGCCAGGACCTTGACCAGTGGCTGCACTGCATGTGAGCGTTGTGTTGGGCTGGTGATGTCCTCCTGCAAGGTTGTGGTTAATTCCAGGATGGCATGAGGGGGGAATCTGAAGATGCGAAAGACCTCTGAATCATTCATGCCAAACAGGTGTATGCGGGTGCGGTATACCCTCTCCCGTGCCATCCTCGTGCCCTCCTCCTTCTTTGGTCATCTATATTCACTAGTGCAGCTATGAGCGACGATGCCCCTAGCATGTTGGCAGTCAAATTGTAGTGCAACACGTGTGTGTGGTCTGCTCCTCAGTAACGGTGTTGCTTTATCTGACAATTAGACTTTTTTTCAAAAGTTAGATCAGCTTTTATGTGCTCTAACTTTAGACAGGACATTTTGCAGTTGCGCACATCGCGTAGCCTGCGCAGCAACTGCGTTTTTTTGTGGATCCCCGTAACTCCCTCATTAGCTTATTTGACTAGCAAAATCAATGGTGGGTCTAGCGCAGTTTTTGCGCGAAGGGAAGCGAATGTCTAACTCAATTACGCCGGACCAAAAACGTAGATTTCTGGCGCTATATTGTTTTGTGAATCGCGTCCAACTATACGCTGCGCACATTTAGACTTACGCAAGCGCAACAGCAGTTGCGCACGGTATAATCGCTCTGTGAATCTGGGCAGAGTGTTTAGTGTACCCCAACCTGATGTTGTTTATGTGTGTTCGTTTAAGCGTACCTGTGTGTTTAGTATCGAGGCTTGCACGTCACATACTATATATTGGATATTGACTTATATATGTTAATCATTTCTGTGCACAACTATAAAAATATATGTTTTATGTATGTCTAGCAATAGATATGGATGACAGTTGATTTTTTGTAGCTTACTCGCCATGGTTTGGACGTGGGGGTTAAGCACAACGGATGTGAGCTTTAACCATGTCCGG